>MU223426.1:4028655-4137397 GCA_018584345.1 Thuja plicata | reverse complement strand
ACTCCTTTTGGTTAATGAAATGGGTGTTCCAGGAAATCAAGAACCTACACCTTAAGTATCGTGCCATTGATGCTAAGGTGGATACTCTACAAAATCAGATGGAGTCTGGCCCTAACACCAAGGAGGACAAGATAAATAATAATGATGATAGTAATGTCCTGCAGTTACAAGCCAGAATTGATACCCTGGAGCATACCATGAAAAAACATATGCATGATTACAACAACTTTATGGGCTTAGTCATGGATTGTTTCCTGACCATTAAAGCTGAGCTAGATACTGGGTCACCAGGTAACAAACCAGAGGACATTACTGACAACCTGGATGATGAAGGTCCCAGAAAATGCACCAGATCTGCTCAAAAGAAAAAAATTCATGATAGAATCCAGGAACTCTCTGAGTTCAATGTAGCGATGAAGAAGATATCTGAAGCTAAGCAGGAAGCCGCTGAGGCTTGTAAGGAGCTGGTATAGTGCTCTGGATTCTGGGTTTGGTGGTTGGTCTTTTTTTGTGGTTTTTTTGGCTGCTGGTTTTTTTCCTATTTTTTGTTGTTGTCAGCTTTTCTACGGTCTGGCTTCTAGTCCTGTCTCTTTTTGGGGTGCCTCAAAGTTTTATCTATGTCTCTAGCTTGTAAGGGGTTTTGGGTCCCCATTTAAAACCTATTTTTCCTGCAATAAAAAATGGTAACCTGAAAGGAAACATCAATATAAATGAGTCTCATGAGTGACTCGGTAAGATTGTTTTCCTTTCTTCCATCACATCATTATTCTGAGCCTTCCAAATAATCCATAATAGAACAGAAGAAAGGATAGACCAGAAAGTATTGTAAATTTTTTTGATGTTAATGTGTCTTGATATGATATTCAAAACATTGAAATGAACTTTGAAGGTGAGACCAAACATTTTCCAGACTTTAGAGGCAAACAAATATTCAAAGAAAACATGAAGAACATATTTAGGATGTCTACAGATAGTGCACAAAATAGGCTCTCGACCAGGTTTTTTGAAACATAACTTATGCAGCAAGAGTATCCACAAAAATATTTAATCTTGGGTTCCATAGGTCTGGTTCAAATGGAGGCAAAGTATCTATTCTAGTCTGGTATAGGAGCATCAAGGTGTCACTTGGAATTAGCATGGGAGATGATATCAAGATTGTGAGTAAGCAAGTGGTAAATATATTTGGTCTTAACAAGGTGTAGGGGGAGTTGTCTGACCATGAAAGTTAGAAAGAGCATCTATCATGGGAGCAACAATCATTCACAAACCCCAAAGTATTAAGGGTAGTAGAAAGTATTGTATATGTTCTCCATTGTGTTCAGGGTATATTAAAATCTGATTCCATCTCCTCCCATGAAAAAAGTTTGACCTATTGTAAAACATCTTGGAAACTATTAATACCTTTCTCTTACCATTTCTTTGCAAAGAAGCCTTGAAGTAATGCTAGAGGATTATTCTTATGTTTCAGGCTCCACTAGAAGGACTTCTTTCCACAAACCAATCCATTCCCTTTGGTTGGAGAAGAGTTACAAAGAAATTTTCTCACAAATTTCCAACTCTTCTAGATGGTCTTGAAGATACTTGATCCTTGAACAACTACATTACCTTCTAAAAAAAGTAGATCTAAGAAGCACATATTAGTCCAAGTCTTAGATTTACTAGGATGGGCCTTAGATAAGTTGTTTCTTAACAAGATCTTCCAAGGTTCATCCCCAATGGATGTCTTAGCAATCCATTTCATTGCTAGTGTAATGCCTTGGATTCTAAGGTCCTTTAATCTTAGACCACCCCAAGCCTTCTCTCTGGTACACCACTCCTAGGAAACTGCATGGATCTTCATGTTACCCCTACCATCAACTAGAGAAATTCTTTGATAAACTTATGTATCAAGTCAAATTGGTTCTAGTTAAAAATCCAAGTAGAAGAGAAGTATATAAGGTATGAAGAGATAATTTTCTGGCACAACTAAAATCTTCCTAGGAAAGAGAGGAGGTTATTGTCCCACTTGTTCAATTTATTGAGAATCATATCTTTGACCCATCACCACATTGAATTTATTTTGGGATTCAAAGAAAATGGAATACCCAAGTATCTAACAATATGATCAAAGCCTCCCCATTCTAAATCAAATTTTCCTCACCATCTTGGTGGATTTTGGTCCCATCCCAACATAATAGACTTGGAGAGAGAAATCTTACTACTAGAAGCCAAGAAAAACAAGTCTGGTTTAGGCATGAGGCATCCCATATTATTTTCTTCTAGATTCATGAGGATGGATGTGTTATCAAAAAATTGAATGTTGGAGACCTCCTAGTTATTGGGAAGAGAAATTCCTTTCACTTTAGGGGATAGGGAATCATCCCTAAGCAGGTAATGGAGGGAGTCTACAACAATAAAAAAAGGGAGGGGGAAAGGGGACAACCCTATTTGATGGACTAGGAGAGTTCAAAGAAATTTGATCTTATCCCATTAACCTCTATAACCACCTTTGCCCCATGGACTAATGTAGAAACCATCTTGCAAAAGAATGGTAGGAATCCTAGACCTTCTAACATCATCATGATATATTTCCACTCTATTCGGTCATAAGCCTTTTCATAATCAATGAGCAGCATGACACTCTATTGTCCATAAATTTTGGTCCAGTCCAAAGCTTCCCAGCAAGTTATCAGACTTTCAAGGATGTATCTTCCTTCAAAAAATCTTGTTTGAGTATTATTAACCACTTTAGGAAGCAAATTTACAATCCTAAGGGATAGAGTTTTTGCAAGGATCTTATATCCAACATTAAGGAGGGTGATATGTCTCCAATTCTTAACCATAAGCATGTCACCTTCTTTGGGAATCATCTTAACTAGACCAACATTAATTTTTGAACCTAGGGTACCAGAAGTTACAGCCTCATTGAATGCACTGTGTAAGCTGTTGCAAATCCAATCAATATTGGTTTAAAAAAAATTCAACTGTAACCCCATCAGGTCCATGGGCCTTATCATTGGCCATACTCAAGATGGAGTCTCTGATTTCATTCACTATGAGTTCCCTTCCAATTATTGTTTCATCTTCCTCAGTTACTTTATTAGGGACGATTCCTCTGATCCTCTACCTAGTTGTTTCCATGGCTCCATTATCTTTAGAGGTGAAAAAGTTCCTATAAAACTTTGAGAAGGTATCCACAATGCCCTCCTGGAATATGATAGCTAATCCTTGTTCCCTAATACAAGTTATTCTATCTCTTTCTTCCTTCTTTTTTAGAGTTTGAAAGAATAATTTTGAACCTCTGTCCCCCAAGTTGAGCCAGTTGATTATGGCTCTAATTCTAGCACCTCTAATCTTATCCATCTACAAATTCCTAAGGGAGTCTCTACAAAGCATTACCTTGTCTAAAATCCTTGGGTTCGAGGGGTTGTTCTAGATTTGAAGTTCAGCCTCCTGAAGAGCCTCTACTAATCTGTATTATATCCCTCTTCCATCTTTATCCTTCTTCTTTCCTACAATCTTGAGCATATTTTTCCAGGAATCAGTGGTTTGGTTCTGTCTGACAATCTTAGACTCATGGTGAGAAATCTCTTCATTATACCAAGCAATGATTTTAATGGCAGCCTGCACTTCTTCATCTTTTAGGAGAGAAGAGTTCAGGGAAAACCTTGCCTTCCTAATAGGGATGTTTTCCTGATTTGGGATCAAGTGAATGTAAGAAAGTATAGGATAGTGGTCTGAAAGAGTGAATGGAAACACTTTGACACAATTGTCCCCCGGTGGAGGGGGGAATTTGAAAATTTGTTTGTTCATATAGAATCTGTCTAGTCTTGAGTATATGATCTTATTACCTTTTTGAAAATTATACCATATCCCTTTCGATTCACTTTTATTTTCTACCAGAGGGTCAAATAGATTCAACTTATTAATCATTCTGAGCCAAAAGACCGTTCATTCCCTCTCCATTCAAATCCCATTCCTCCTTCTTTGTCATGAGCCCTCTCAACCATATTGAAGTCTCTTGCTATAATCCAAGGAATGTTACCAAGCTCTTAGATCCATTTCCACAAGTCAATTCTGTCATTATGGTCATTGGGAGCATAAATTGAACAAGTTCCAAAGATTAGATCCTCAACCTTAAAGATGACCTAAACTACTCTGTTGCAGGGAGAGAATCCCCATTTTTGTATTACTTTTCTCCATCATGGACCTACTAAGATAGAGGTCCCCTCTTTAGCCTTCTGGTGTTTAGTAGAATATGAAGTTGCATCCTTCCAAATGCATTTCAGGGCAATGTCCAGTGTAAAGCCACCTACCTTCACCTCTTGAAGTATAAGAATATCTATCTTTTTATGTAATTTTAGGAATATTTTAACTACATATTTTCTATCAGAGGATTCCAAACCTCTGACATTCCAAGATGCACATTTTAAAGACATGAGTAACCACTACTTATCAGTATCGACGAGCGTTCAAAAACTCTTGAAGCACTGAGGAATCTCACTTCTTCAGTTTTTGGAAGGTTTAGGGTTACCATTTAGTAGGGGAGGCCTTCCTCTCTTATTTTTAATTTTAACCCCATCAACAATATCCAACAAGGTTTTATTAATAGACTTACTAGCCTTCTTATGCTTCTTTCTAGCTTTCAAGGTGAAGACAATTGTATCCACATCTAAACTTTTGGATTCTTCCTATACTCTATTTATTTCACCCTCCTCCAACTCAAGGTCCTTCCTTTGACCAGCCTTCAACAAAACTATATCCTTATTCAAGGTGGGATATTTTTGTGCTTTTCTTACATCTAGGCTCAAATTTCCATGGATCCAGTGGGGGAAGGAGGGGGGAGGTGCAGGTATAACAACAACCAAGAATTCATTGAGCTTATCATTTAGGGTTTGATTAGGGATCAATCTATCTTCCCCCAGTCCATTGTCTTGATCAGTAGAAGCTAATGTAGTAGGGGAGTCTCATGGGAGAGAAAAATCTCTAGGGCTACCAATCTTGTCTACTGATACAGCAAGGGTTGCAGGTTGGTCGGAGGCAACAACCTGACCTGGAGGGATAATAGAGTAAATCTTCCACTTGAGTCTAGGGATAGACCTTAATTTATCATCCCTTGTTTGGATCCTTTCTAATGTAGTTTTTGTGCATTTTGTGTTCTATGCTTAGGTTAGGGAACATTTCCATTGAATCCCAACCCAAAGTCTAGGTCACTGGCACTGGGGAGTTCTGGCAAGGCTTCTGAGATAAAAAAAATTCTGGCTTGGGAGATTTGGTTTCTTATCAAATTGTACCTTAAGCTTATCCAAGGTAGCATAAATCTTTGTTGATTCTTTCATCCAGTCCATGGTTGTGGTGGTTAGTTTCTGTGGGGGATTATGTTCTTGTGGGGTGATAGGTTCTTGTGGACACTGAGACTGGGTGGTAATGGGGAGTTTATTATTGGTATTCTTCGGAGTTGGGGTAGAAGGGTCTAAATCAGAAGCATGGGGATTCTTAATTGGTAATGGATTATGTTTCTTAAGAATAGGGAAATCCTATTTCGTATGTCCTTCCTTCCTGCAAAAGTAACAACTATTCATACCTCCAAGAAAAGTAACAAGGCAATCAATGGGAGAGCAACCAAGGTCAAAGTGCAAGGATTCCGGGAAGTCAATACCTTGTTTGAGAGAAATGAGGGCTCTAAAATTAGTATGAGGGATTATATTATTAGATTGGTCAACTCTCAACACCTTACCTACTGGATCAAGGGCTTGGGGAATCAGGTTTAGAAAAAATGATGGGAGATTTCCAATAACCACCCATCTAGGGCTTGAGAGTGCCAAGACTTCATTGTGCAAGGCTTTGAGTGACCATGGGATGGCTCTAAACTCGTATGGACCAACTCTCCAGAATTGTCTATCAACAATGGCTTTTTGAGACTTGGGGTCACAAAAACATATGAGAAATAAACCTTTTTGCAGCATTCTACAATATGAGAAATGAAACCCTAATTTTTGACTCCCAACTTTTTGAAATCACTCATTAAGGAAATTCCTAGAAGGAATCTTTGAAATATTAACAATTTTTTTTTTTTGCACAATCCCTAAGTCTAACTTTCTCTTGTTCTATCGTGACATGCATTTGTGGATTAGGCTTAATAATGAGTTTGGGAGGTGACATAATCTTACCTCCATTTCCAGCAATTGTGGCCGAGTCTTGGGCAATGGATGAGAGGAACTGAGAACCTTCTGGCAGAATCCTTTCTTTTCTGAAATGATTTCTTGAAGGGCTTGGGCTTGGGTTGAGATCCTCATTCTTCTCCATCTTCTGCAATGTCTTGGGCATTTTTTGGTACCGACACAAGGTTTTCTTCACTCTACGCAACCACCTTGGGATCAATAATCATAGCATGAATAACTCTTTTGCCTCCATTCTTATTAGGGTCATTAATAGTTGGGTGTTTAATGCCGCCTACAGACCTGAGAGAGGTGGATATCATTAATGGAACACCCACAAGAAGCATGCGGGAAGGGTAGGAAAGCATACAGAGTTACCCTAGTTGTAGAGCCATCTTTTCGCCTTCAACTTGTTGAAACCTAGATTATGTCAAATGGTCTTTTCTAGTGATGTAGACCACAGTATGAATATGGTTTTTACTCTATTCCTTTTATGCCATTTTTAATTGAATCTAGATTACATAGGAAAAACCCATATTAATACCTATGACTCAATTTCATTGCTCAGAAACAATGAGCTGTAATGTTGGAAAAGGAGAGACTTTATAATAAAGGAAAGAAAAACACTAGAAGTAAATATCATCTTGGTTGTTTTGGAGAAGGTTGTTGCATTAAATGAAAAAGATAAATTTGGAATCATCTATAAACATGTTACTTGATGTCCTTTCAACTTAAATTAAAGCCACAATAACATTTTATAGTAATTATTGTGGCCACACAACAAACACAACGACATATTAAAAGTTTCAATGCACATATTAGTTATTACTATAATGATTGCTTGAACATTGATTTTTTCCCCTCCTTTATATTCCTCTTTTGAATATTTTTGCTCCTCTCCCTTGCCTTCATTTCAACTATTTATTCCATGTGAGGGGATTTAGTGTGAAGTAGCATACTATTTATTGTTGGGATTAATGGGAAGTAGTACTGAGAGGGGAGGGGTGAATCAGTACCTCTAAAATTTTTAACACTTTTTACCTTTGATCATTAGCAATCATTCTTTACTATATTACTGACAATTTCTGAAGTTCCTTTTTATGCATGTAATATTAATTTATAATCTTTAATTATTTTCAATATTTATAGAAACATTCATGAAAGTAATAAACACATAACACAAGATATGATATCGCAGAAAACTCATGTTAGGAAGTAAAAACTGCGGTGGGGATGGCACCCACAAAACTTCACTATCTGTAGAATGGAGGGGAGCCGGTAAAGGCTTACAATTGATCATTTCTGATGATATACCCTTTTAGGAGTATTAAAGTGGAGACCTATTAAGATCTACTTTGTTAAGAGCTTTTAGCAACACTAATGAAGTGTGCACTCAGTTAAGAGATTTACAATAGGACTATTAGGTTCACCTTTCTTGAAAGGATTTCTTAAATTTACTACACTTGTTAGAATGAGTACAATATGTTTGACCTGACTGTATGTAATCTATTATTGCTGATCAGAGATCCATTAAAGCTCTCATAATATGAATATCACCTATAATGATTGATTAATACCTTTTCTCTGCTCGTTGGTAGCCTGTGTTCTATTCTTGAAAATGAATTGATCATTTTCTGTCCTTGTGCATGAATTCTCTTGTCTGATCCTTAGATGCTCTCAGTGGCTACAATCATCATTGAACAACATGTTCACAATAGATTGAGCATCTATTTATACAAGTATTTGACCTATTCTAGAATCATGCATTACAATGTTAACTCTTGATCCAAGGTATACAACTTGAACTTGATCTTTTAGTTTTCATGTTTTAAAAAAACTAAAATGATTAAAACAATAATAATTACATTGCTTTCTCTGCACATAATGGATTTAAAATAAATCAAGAAGCTAAATATAAAACTTCAGTGATTTATCTGACGTGAAAAGTCAGATCCACTTTTTACGGGATGTAACTGGCTGTCGGTTCTTGACCGTCAGGTTGAACTAAAAGTCTGTCAATGTTCCTTTGTTGAACTGGTCGTTTGGTTCCCTTCATTTGTTGGGTTCCTCTCTTTTCTATTTCATCGGGTAACACTTGTTGGTTACTCGTCGGGTTCCCTTATCATTTTTTTCACCGGGTAACACTGAATAGTGTTTGTTAGGATGCTTTGTACTTAGCAATATTGGATAACCTTGGCATTGAGTAGTGTTGTGCCTTGTCTGTCAGTGTAGTCTAGACCGATGGTGTAGATCATGTTTTTCCTTGTATATACTAATGGAAAAATATAATGCCTTCAATCTCCCCCTTTGACATTAGTATAAAAAACTAATATGTGCATAATACTAAAGTGTTTAGTATGTACACCATGTATATATCCTTGTCATTATATGAATCCCCCTAACTATATGCATTGGTATAATATAAGTATATGTAATGTATACATGCCTCTGTACTATACATTCCCTATTCTTTTCTCTTTCAAATGTTTGACTGTACACATCATTTTCCCCTTTATACTAACCGAACTGTATGTACATATCACTTCTCCCTTTTTTTGATACTCATGACAAAAATGTACAACTTATAAGATGCCAAAAATGTGTAACTTACAATGTGTCAAGAATATGTGAGTGGGTTTTCTTGATATCTTTGAGCAATTTCTCCCATTTTTCTTTTAATAGTTCTAGTGCCATGTGCTCTAGCTCTATTCTTGCATGCATATCATAAATGCTGTCTAGGATAGACATTTCTGGGGTGCCAATTAGTGCTCTTTCCTCTGTCATATGTTTTTGTAGTAGTGAGAGTGTCGATAAGAGTTGTTCTTGAAGCTCATTTACCTCATCTCTGAATTTTGTCTCTGCAATCTGTATGTCTTGTCTCAATTTTAGAGCTTGCTTGAGCTACTCATTGTGCAATTTTATTGCGTCTTCACTATTCGTGAGAATTTGTGAACTTGTCTGAAGATCATAATCTATTTGTGCTATCTTGTCAGTATACTCCTGGGTGATTTAATAAAGCACATGTAACTTTTATATTAAGGTTATAACTTCTAAGGTTATTGGATTTATTGTGCTAACCAATTTAGAAAGCTTTACCTTTTGTAATGCCACTTCTTGGCTTATCTTTTCTGCTAGCTTGAACTCATATTTTTGTTCAAGTCTTTCTTCCATGACCTTCTCAGCATCTATGAGAATCACTAATTGATCAAGCATTGAGGCTGTTTGATCAACATCTACATCTGGTACAATTTGTTGAAGTATGCCTCATGCTATTTCAAGCACCTTAGCTTCCTTTGTGGATTTTCTCAATTTATCCTGCATTGCTTTTCTCTCACAAAGTCTTGCATACTTTGTCAATTCAGTTGGATCCAATGTCCTGGGATCACAAACTGGAATCTCAATGATTTCATCTAGAGTGACTGGATTCTTATGCTTCCTCTTCTTCTTCTTTGAGATTTTTGTGGACGCAGATGTATGAAATACCATTGCTATTTCATTTGTCCTCTCTGAAGTGCTTGGTGAAGGCTTTGTTGAATATGCTTCTTGTGTTTTATGCTCTGGGTGCACTTGTCAGTTTTGTGAAGACATATCTCCATCAACCTTGGGTGTCTCTGCAAATTTTTCTTCTGTTTTCTTCTCCATCTCATCTTTCTTTGCTTCTTCAATCTTTTCTTTATGTGTGTCCTCTTCTACCTTTTGTGCTTCCTCTTTACTTTGATCAGTAGACTTATCTTTCTGATCATTGGATGCAACTTGTTCTGCAGTTGTGTCCTTTATGTCATCTGTGGTGTCTTTTGCTTTTGCATCACCCTTGTCCTCAGGTGTGCTTGTATCTTCTGCATTAGATCCTTCATTACCTTCTAGTATATTGATGGCCTTCATCAATACTGGCATATTTCTTTGTGTGCTAGCTTGTGTTGTATCTAGAGTGGTGTCCTGCTCATTGGTTTGGTCTTTTTGAGCAATGACATCTTCATCTTTTTGTATTTTCTCTGCAGGGTCTGGTTCTGTTATGTCAATGACTGAAGTGTCCTACCATGTCTCATCAGAAATATTCATTTCTTCATGCCCTGTTGTCTTCAACTCTTGTTTCTTTTCTTGATCCTTAAGAGATATAAATATTACATCATCTTCTTTTTGTGGATCCTTATCAGAGTCACAATGTGTGATGTCTTTTATGTCAAGATCATCCTTGACTTTGTCCAAATCTATTGGCTCCATATCTTCAAAATTGTCCAAAGCAATGTGCCTAGGACTTGCCTTATCTTTCTCCTACTCTACATGAGGTGTGTTAGTGAGAAGTAATTGATTCTCATGACTTGTTGACTCTGTAGGCATATCTAGGAGTTGTCTCCATTTAGTCTCGGTCATTTTGTCCAGCTCAATAAACTTATCCTCTAGCACTTTGTAAGCTCTTATCTTGGCTAAAAATTTGCTTGAGTGCTTCTTCATTATTTCTTTGATTTCTTCTGTCTTAGATTCGGGAGGCATAAGTGTGACAAGTACCCTCTCCCTTGCTTCTCTTTCAGTTTGTAGAGCATATGACCATTGTTGAGATATTCTTTTACCCAGCTCTTTGGGTATTTGGTTGACAAATTCAGTTGGTACATATTTGAATTTTACCATTGATCTGATGATTGCCTCTTGTATCTTATTTTGGTCCTCTAGTTTAAGTGTATCCCATTGTCTGATTTTCTTATCATACATGGTTCCAGATGTAGCAATAGATTTAGCAGCCTCATTAATTGTTGATTTCTAAAATTTTTCTTCACTACATCAGGCTCATCCTCTTTAGAATCCTTAATGTTAGCTTTGGTTCTAACCATTCTTTTCCTCCTCTTAGTGGGTGTTTGTTTCTCTGTTTGCTGATTTGTTTGCTTTGTTGGTTGCTTCCTCTTATAGGTCCTTACTTGACCTTTCTTAAGAGGTGTGGTATCGGTCTTAGCAGTTTGACACCTTGTCCTCTATTTCTTTGTAGGAGGTGGAGGTGTATCAGATTAAGTTGCCTCAGAATCTGACTTTTTCTCATCTTTCCCTTCACCGATGGTACCTTGTTCATCGGTTTCCTCTGTTTGTTCCTCCTCATTAACTGATAGAATCTTTTTAATATTTTTAACCATCTTATTCTTCTTGTTGACAGTCTTTTTTTTCTAATTTCTAGGCCTCTTTTTATCTTTGACCTGGCCTCTTCATAAGTACCAAACCTTGGTTGTTTGCTGTCAATTGGCTCATTGATCAATGCATCAATAGCATTTGTTGCTTGATCTATGTTGATTTCATAATCAAGAGGGGCTAACTGAGCTATTCTTAGTACAACCAGTTTATGTGGGTGAAATTTGTATCCACCATAAAGCATATCTCATCCCTATGTTTTTCAATTAGTTTCTCAGGGATCCTTACTCTTTCCATCATATTTTCCTTGAATTCAAGGAAGTATGCAGTCATAACTGAATCAAAGTTATCTCCTAGTGAATTGATATGTTCACTAATTTGTAATGTCATCGGCTTTGTAGTATCCCATTTCACTTTTCCTACTGAAGGAAAGTATTCTTGAAAGTAGAAAAATATACACATGATAAGTGAGCCAAACTTACATGTGTTGGTATTTGTAGACCTTATTGTAGTCATGTTCTCATCAAGTTGTTTCAATAGGATCTCGCATAGAT
Source organism: Thuja plicata (assembly GCA_018584345.1). Taxonomy (NCBI): domain Eukaryota; kingdom Viridiplantae; phylum Streptophyta; class Pinopsida; order Cupressales; family Cupressaceae; genus Thuja; species Thuja plicata. The sequence continues at coordinate 4,125,594 of MU223426.1, read as the reverse complement.
CCATCTATATGCCCTTTGTCACTATCTTGTAAGTTGTGCTTACTATTGTAGATGCAATGTTGTTAAGCCTGCTTTCCCGGAAGATCTTGTACCCAATTACACATGCATCAAATCTCAGTTCTTCGTTGGTGATGGTGTTAACCTTAAGGCCTCTGTTATCCCACATAGCTTTTGTGAGCTTTTCAACTTCTGGCCTGGAGGGATGCTTATGTGCCTTAGGCTTGTCGGTTATTGGCTAACCAGTTATAGCATGAAGGACATCCTTAGTGATTTTCTTAGGTTGATCCAACTGCAACTTTTGATCATGCATTCTGCTAAAAAATAACCTAATCCAATCAGTTTTGAAGTACCTCAGGAAATATAGGGCATTAATTGTCCCTTTAACCTCTAAGTGTTTGTTCTCTTCCTTCAGGTTCCCTTCTGCATCACACAATTTCTTGTAAGCTTCATCCATCTCCAGATCACCTATTTCAGCGATCTTACAGTGAATGTAGGACCTTACATCCTCTATTAGCAAAACCCTAGGTGAAATCTTAGAAAATGTGCCGGATTCATTGGGTTGCGATTCAATCTTTGGGCATTTCTTGTACTTTGGTTCTACATAGGTGCTGTTCTTTATCAGCCTAACCATATTCTTCTTATCATTCTTGATCTTTATAGTTCTTTAAGTGGTTGCCATAATTTTTCAAATTTAGGGCTTCCTGAAAATAACAACAGAGTTCTTCGGTGCCTTCGGTACTTACTTCGATCCGTGAGACTGGCGAGTGATCTGTTTGGAGTGTGCTGGATTGAGTCAAGGTCGCTCTGCTATCTAATCTTTTATTGCTTTGGTTTTGTTATGCTTTTTCTCTTCACATCATGAGTGCAAAATGAAGTGCTTCCGTCGAGTATTTATAGATTTTTTCCCTAAGTCTTTCATAAATGCTCAATGACTCGTCAGGTCATGAAGACAGATTTCATCGAGAAGACTTTCAAAAATCATCATCGGTATTGTCCAGATGCTTAGGATGGTTGTTAAGATTTTATCTTTCATCGACGGATATGGGTGTTCTATCATGAAAAATTTATAACTTTGCTTTCTTACTGATGGGTGTTGGGTTACATTGGCAACTTATCCATTTTATGTGTTAACTGACAATTCTTGGTAAGTGTAAACAACTCATCCTTTATGTTCACTGATGATTTTTGGTATGTGTTTACCGATGGAGTTTTTTCTCCTAATTGTAACAACTAACATAATATGCATCTTTATTTATGTAGATTTTGACTATGTATCAATTTGTATAATGGAATTGATGAAAAATATGACTTGGTGAAGTGCAGTTCCATACTTACTTGTTCAGCTTAATTAGGGGTGGTGATGTCACTACATCCATTGGATGGGATGTCACCATTTGCATTTCTTAGTCCAACTTCATCATTGCTTGAAGATTTTCTCCATATTTTGTCTCTAGCCCTCTAGATATCTTCAATGGTGTTTCCATTGGGATATGTGCTTGTCTCTATCATTCAGTCTCTGCAGTATTTCTTGAGATGACCAACTTTATGATAGTGTAAGCATGCCATTCCAAGGTTTGTTCAGCCTCTAGACCTTTTGGTTCATGCCCTCATGTAGTTTGCAGCAATGTGACCATATCTACCACATGAGTACAATTTATCCATGTATTGTAGTCTCATACATATTGATTACTGATTCTCTTTGGTTGATAGGGAGTTTCTTGACCTTTAGGTTTCCATGCTTGCCTTTTCTTTTTCCAGCATTCAAGACTTGTGTGGCCATTCATTTTGCATGTAGGGCAGTATTTTTCCATGTAGGTTTCCTTATTTGGTTGATCCATCTCAGACTTACATGCATATGCTTTATGTCCTTTCTTGTTACATTTATAACAGAATAGTATGAGTGATGTAGATTTAGGAATACCTTTCATTTTTCCTCGGCATACATTTGATGTGTGGCCTTGCTTTCCACAGTGTTTGCATGTAATCTTTCTTGGTCTTGGTTTTTTATAGACATTCTTTGGATTGTCTTGATTTGATGAGTCTCCATTTTCGGTAAAGCCTAGACCGTTGTTGTTGTTGACTCTTCGTTGTCCTTCAAAAATATCATCCATTATTTTATTGCTTTCTTCATCCTTTCTGATAATTTCATTATGCTGTTGCAAAACTCTAAACTCATGCTTTAGTTTTTCATTCTCTTCTCTTAGTTCACCAATAGCCTGTAATCTTTTAATGAGTTCTATATTCATTCTGTTTTCTTCTTGACTCATAAGAATAATTTGATTTTTAATCTCATGGTGATGCTTAGAATGTCTTTGAATTTCTAACTCCTTTACTTGTAGCTTCTCTGTAATCTTCCTCCTGTCATCAATAGCTAGTGTTCTTTCTGTTTCAGCTTGTCTAGCAGAACTCATCACATCAATCATTCTTACCATCTGGGTCTCTAGACCGATTTGCAACATCTTTATTTTCTCTGTCAGATGTTGATTGATCTCCTTTAGATTTGTTATGTTCTCTTCTGATGTATGTGATGCATTACTTATATTTGATCGTAAAGATTCAAAGAAATTTGGAATCTCTTCTTCTTGATAATCTTTTTCATTTCTCCGAGTTTCCATACCTTTTCTCTCATCCAAAAACTCTCTCATCTTGATTCTCGCTTCTTTATATTGTTCATAGAACATCTATATCTCAAGATTTTTATTCTCAATATTCTTATCAAGTTTGTACTTCTCCATTATATGATCTTTGCTCTTAAGCCTTTCAAATTTCCAAGTAGAGACTTCGCTCTGATACCAATTATTGGGATTAATGGGAAGTAGTACTAAGAGGGGAGGGGTGAATTAGTACCTCTAAAATTTGTAACACTTTTCACCTTTGATCATTATCAATCATTCTTTACTGTATCACCGACCATTTTTGAAGCTCCTTTTTATGCATGTAATATTAATTCATAATCTTTAATTGTTTGCAACATTCATAGAAACAATCATGAAAGTAATAAACACATAACACAAGATATGATATCGCAAAAAACTCCTATTAGGAAGTAAAAACTATGGTGGGGATGGCACCCAAAAAAATCACTATTTGCAGAATGGAAGGGAGATGGTAAAGGCTTACAATTGATCACTTCTGATGATCTACCCTGTTTGGAGTATTAAAGTGGAGACCTGTTAAGATCTACTTTGTTAAGAGATTTTAGCAACACTAATGAAGTGTGCACTCAGTTAAGAGATTTACAATATGACTATTAGGTCCACCTTTCTTGAAAGGATTTCTTAAGTGTACTACACTGTTAGAATGAGTACAATATATTTGACCTGACTGTATGCAATCAATTATTTCTGATCACATATCCATTAAACCTCTCATAATATGAATTTCACCTATAATGATTGATTAATACCTTTTCTCTGCTTGTCGATAGACCGTGTTTTGTTCTTGAAAATGAATTGATCCTTTTCTGTCCTTCTGCATGAATTCTCTTATCTAATCCTTAGATTCTCTTAGTGGCTACAATCATCATCAAACAACATTTTCACAATAGATTGAGCATCTATTTATACAAGTATTTGACCTATTCTAGAATCATGCATTACAATGTTAACTCTTGATCCAAGGTATACAACTTGACCTTGATCTTTTAGTTTGCATATTTTAAAATAGTTAAACTGATTAAAACAATAATAATTACATTGCTTTCTCTGCACATAATGGATTTAAAACAAATAAAGAAGCTAAATATAAAACTTCAGTGATTTATCTAACGTGGAAAGATAGATCCACTTTTTGCGGGATGTAACTGATTGTCGGTTCTTGACCATCGGGTTGAACTGAAAGTCTGTGGGTGTTCCTTTGTTGAACTTATCGTCAGGTTCCCTTCATTTGTCAAGTTCCTCTCTTTGATGTTTCATCGGGTAACACTTGTTGGTTACTCATCGGGTTCCCTTGTCCTTTTTGTCATTGAGTAACACTGAATAGTGTTTTTCAGGATGCTTTGTACTTGGCAGTATTGGGTAACCTTGGCGGCGAGTAGTGATGTGCCTTGTTTGTCGGTGTAGTGTAGACCGATGGTGTAGATCATGTTTTTCCTTGTATATACTAATGGAAAAATATAATGCCTTCAATTTAATTCAATTTTTAGTCTCTTCTCAATGCTCTTGAAGGTTTCTTTATAACACTATTCAATAGCATACATGTTAGTGTAAACTTTACATTTTTTCTTCTTGCATGAGATTCTTGGTGTTTGATGGTCAAAATTTTATCTCCAATGCTTAGTAGGATGATTTGGGTGCTTATGCATTGTGAAATCCAACATTTTGTATGAAGGAATGTTGACAAAGATGGTCTTTTTAATTCTTTCCAATCAAAATCAGGACATTTCCATAAAATTCACAGAGTATCTAGTTTTGTTATATTTAGAAAATTATGTATAAAAGTTGAATTATAAATTTTTAAAAATGGAAAACTACCATGCTGTTTGGAAAAGCACAACTGAATACTCCGAAGAACATATCTTACATGGAAACCAATAAAAATATCTTAAAACTATATATTTGAGGAGGTCTATGAGTAAATTAGTTGACAGATGTAATAGAGCATGTGTGGCACTTGGTGTAACAATTTGCTTTAAAAATGTATGGGTGTGTATATATATTATACATGTGTAAATTTTTGTGGAAAATTTGAAAAAGCTACTGCAATTTGTATTCAAATTTATATCCTTTTGTATGAATGTTATCTCATTTAGTTATATAAAGCCACACTAGGCTACTATTTTAGTGATTCTCTATTTTGGTTTTCTTACTTTGTCTGGCTTTTCTTTCTTTTCCATGTCTATCTTTTGGGTATTGCTTTTGTAAACACTAATTTAAACATATATCGTAACATTTTAAAGTTGAGTTTTGGCTTAAATACACCGCATTGTGATGTTGTCTTGGTAGCCCAAAAAGGTTTGTGCTTTGTGTATTTAATGATACTGCCTGATATACTGCTTTCTATTTATAGTAACTAGTACTATTTTGTCTCACTTATTACTGACAATTCAAATCTAATGAAGAATTACAATCAGTGAATGCCTTGCACCCTTATTGTGAAATAAAGAGTTAGAAGTTAGGTATCATAGTGAAAAAACATTAATCACATTTCTTTTATCTTTTTATTTTCCATTTCAATTTTTCTTCCAACTTTTATCTACATTATTTTAATTACTTTTATTCATATAATTCATTTTTATTTAAAAAAGAATTGTTTAAATAAGTAGAAAAATAAAGTAATCATAGGACCAATAGCTTTATAAATAACTTCTTAATAAATTAAGCCAAGGATACTAGAGAAAATAGTTTAAGCAGTTGCATGGAATCATGACCTTGTTCCTAGGCTTATGTATACAAAATCCTAGTCTAGTTGGCTTATATGTTATCATAATTCCATTATCATGCAATAACTCCAACAATTATACCCTCAAAGACTTTAGTTAAATCATATAGAATGTCTCAACAATATAGGTATAGTGTGATGCATAAGTTTTTTTTTCATTCTTGTCATCAAGGTTAAAACCCCATAGGCATGTTGTTATTAAATGTCAAAAGTGTTTACCCTTTTTTGAAAAAAGCATATGCAATGTATCAAAAATTAATTCCACCTCCACTTTATTGTGTTTTGTAATGTTGTAAGTACATCAGCAAGGTATTGATATCAGTATTATGGTGACTCACGTATGTTTACATATTATAATCAATAGAAAAAAAATTTAAATCCATCTCTATTGAACTTCATAAAATGAGTATGTATTGACGAGCCCATATTTTGTCATGTTTATATCATTAGTTATAACACTTTGTTATTTCCTCTTTTTGGGACATTAGGAGTCAATTAAATAGTTAATTTTTAAGTTGTCAAATTATATCAAATTTAATGATGAGTTAATTTAATTATTTAATAAAGTATTAAAATGACTTAATGGAGCTTAGTGGATAACTAAAATAAAGAGACTAGAAAAGGAATATGAAGAGATAGGGAGATGGAAAATGAAGAGTCATGAAAATGTGCTATAAAAGAACAATGAGAGACTCATTATCGACATGCTTGGTTTATGCTTGATTATTGTTTTCTCTTGGAGAGTTCAGGAAGCTTTGGCTTTCAGATTTGAAACCTGAGGACAAAAACCTTCAATAATTTCTTGGTGAATTGGACATAAACCTAATTCATCTTTGGAGGTGGATTTGCAATAGAGTTCACAACTGGGAAAAATTATAAAGTTATAATTTAAAAATAGACTTGTAGTATTCAAGAGGTATTTCTTGTCTATTTTGAAAACAAGATTTTAATAATGATTTATCTTCATTCTTAATTTCAGACCTTATTGATTTTCAACATAATCAGTTGCATAAATAAAATTCAATTTGATGCAAAATTTTTGTAAAATATTTGGAAAAAAATGAAACAAATATCCTAGTAGGATATTACAGTGGTATCAAAGTTGATTCTCCTACCATTCTATGAGTTTCTTTGAGTGACAGAACTGTAGCTTTTTTAGATAACCATAGGTCTTTTAAAAAAAAAAATCAAGTTTTGCCTAGGGGGCAGTACCCTTTTTATTGCCATAAAAGAGAGATTACAAACTATTGTTGAAAAACAACTACTAATTTGGCCACCGGGATGAGTTGTACAAAAATATAATCCCATTACCAATGGACATCAACCAATCTACTACCCCTTCTGGGAATAGATCCTCATTCTCCTTAGAGAATGTTTCAAATTTTTCTAGGCTATAGTGCTTCATTATTCCTTGTTTGAACAGAAAATATGCCTTGTTCATTTTTTCTTCTTTCCTTCCACTTGCTGCCAAAAGTATCCTACCATACAACCTTCCACCAGGTTGGCATTAATACTGTCCAATGAACAGACCACTTCATGGTATATGCTATCCTCCACAATCCTTCGCACAATATTGTTGGCTTCCAAAACATTCCCCACCACTTGTATGACCGGGTGAAACAACTCTTCTATTAGGATGCCATCATGAACATGCCCATCCAACCAAAAGTATTCTCCTAGGATCACCATGATCGTGACATGCTCCTATTCATTGGCTTTCTTGAAAATGTGGGCTATTTGTCTCTCAGATGCCTCTTCCATTTCTACCCCTTTAGAGAATCCATAGTTAATGCCTAAATGCTTCACCATTGTTCTCAGTTACTAGACGGCTATCAACCATGGAATAAATAGCAAGAAACCCATGCATTGAGTTTGGCCAATTCTTGGGATATACATTTTGATCTTGTAGAGTTCCTATGTACTAGGAAGCCAGGATTCATGGGTTTATCATTGCTTCCCCTGCAAGTGTCATCATCATTCTTTTCCTTATCCCATGCCTGCTTTAGGTGCAACCACTTTCTCTAACATGATGATCATCTACAGATCTTCTAGCAGAATATCTTTATTATCAAAACCAAAGTCTGATTGAGTTTCAATCCCCAAGTTAGCTAGGTAATCTGCCACCCTGTTACCTTCCCTATACACATGTTGTAATTGATAATCGCCAAGTCTTTTTAGGTGTTCCTTGATTTTAGGGAGCCATTCTACTAGCCTCCATGAATGGAATTATGATTTCACAATACCATTCATAATTACTTGGGAATCACCTTCTATGATAAGAATCTCTATACCGTTGGAGACACACCAATTAAGCCCCCTCTCTAGTGCTGAGATTTATGCCACATTGTTGGATGTGACTCCTACAAATCTTTCCAAATCCCTGATCACTCCACCTTCAGCATTCCAGATGATGACTCCTATGCCACTTCTACCCAGATTTCCCCTGCTAGCTCTGTCAAAGTTTAATTTCACCCAACCATCTTGGGGCGTCTTCTAGACCACTTGCGACATATTGACCTTTCTATCTTTCAAGAGATGATCCCCTAGGTGCTTGAATGTCCACAAGGCCTCCATGTATGAATCCTATTTTGATTTATATTTGAATAGTAAGCCTTGGATCCTTCTATTCATAACTTCTTCTATAACTGTTCTAACTTTATTCTAGAGGAGTCCTGCTTCCATAGAAGTTTCCTCAAAAATTATTCTATTATGCTCCTTCCATATATGCCACACCAGAAGGGAGGGACATACTATCCATAGTATTCCCCATTTATAATGTCTCCTATTGATAGACAAGGATGTCAGGAAATCTTTGATCATTTTTTTTCTAGCCACTTTCCAATGAAGCGATTCTAGTAGCCAATCCCAACATTCACGGGCAAATGGGCACCATAGTAGAAGGTGGTCAACTATCTCTTCCTCCTGCTTACACAAAACACACCAATTAGGCCCCACTATCCCAATCATTTTTAGCTGGCTTCCTGTCAAAATCCTAACATACAAGGCTATCCATAGGAAGGCTCCAACCTTTGGAAGTGGTCATTTTCCCTAGCAAAGGATCGATGACCAATGACAATCCTTCTTTCTAAACCTTTGTAGTTCATACCCCAGGCTGACTTTGTAATCTGCTGATTTGGATGCACTCCAAATCAACTGATCTTTTACTTCTGTTCGAAGAACTATTTTGTTTGTCAAGAGATCTGACAACTTCTTTTGGTTGGCTAAATTTCCCCCTTCCACTTGTTTCCAGCCCATTATTATAGAGGAATCATTAGTACTGATCAAATAATCTACCACCCTTAGACCCTTCGATGCTTCCATTTGAGTGACCCAATTTTTATCTTCGAAGAAGTCAATCAGAGGTTGATCACCATTCCAAGAGTCCCTCTAGAACCTAGCTCTACTGCCATCACCCACTTTCCATGTGAGGTGATCTGTGAGAAGACCATGACTATTCCAGATAAATCTCCACATATGAGAACCTTTGGCTGAGTTGGCAACCGTTATGATTCTATCCGATTCAAAAGAATCCAAATATTTAGTGGCCATAACTTTACACCATGGTTTTGTTGGATATTTGAACATATTCCATACCAATTTTTCTCCCATCACTTTATTCTGTAATCACATTTTCTTCATACTAGTCCCTCCTTCTTCTTTGATCGTACATGCCACATCCTAATTGATTAGAGGAATCTTCTTAACCTCCTTCAAACCTTCCCACATGAATTTTTTCAACAACCCGTCAAAAGAGGTTGCTGCTTTATTGGAAATGTGATAGACTGACATGTAGTAGATGGGGATGGCTAATAGCACGACGTTAATCATTTGGATTCTACTAGCCTGAGATAACCATTTGTTTTTCTAGGCTCCCACTTTTTGGCGACATCTATTCAAAACTTCCTCTCAAATTTTGGGACCCAATCTACCCGCATAAAGAGGAACACCAAGATATAAAATGGGGAAGTCACCTACTATGAAGTCCAAGACATCAGTGACTCTATTATGTGCATTTCTACTGGTATTCAGGAAGTATACCAAAGACTTATGCTTATTCATACTCTATCAGGATCCTCTTTCATAGCTATCCAATACTCCTTTAACTACCTTGGCTTCCTGAATCGATGCTTCTCCAAAGATAATCATATCATCTGAAAATTGGGAATGTGAAATCAGATCCAAATTTTCATGAATGGAGATTTCACACCATCGGCCCAATGAGGTCTAATATTTTATATTTCTGCCGAATACTTCTACCATCAATAAAAATAGAAAGGGAGATAGGGGATCACCTTGCCTTAACCCATTAGTAGCTTGGAAAAAGCCACAAATTGAACCATTGACTAAAACTGAGAAGTGAACAATAGATAAACATCGATAGATGCATCTGATCCACTTATGGTTGAATCCAAATCAACGAAGGACTTCTATAAGAAAAGACCATCTGAATTTATCATATGCCTTATTGACATCTAATTTAACAATCATACCTAGAAACTTATCTATTTTCATAGAATGAATGGATTCACTGGCCAGAATGATGCTATCCACTATTTCTATGCTAGGAACGAAGCCATGTTGTTCAAATGAGATAAACCTACTTAGCATCAGCTTCAGTCTATTTGCCACCGCCTTAGAAATGATTTTGTAAATCAAATTGCATAGTGAAATAGGCCCGTAATCTTCCATTGACACATAGTCCTACTTTTTGGGGATTAAGACAATGAAAGTATTGTTGATTTCTCTAATGAATCTGCCTTTCCTCCTAAAATATTATGCCACCTTGTGAATATCTTCTCCCATAAAGCTCCAACACTTTTGAAAAAACTCTGATGATATCCCATCTAGACCTGGGACTTTATCAGGATGGTTATCAAAGGTAGCCTTTTTGATCTCCTGATTGGAGAAAGGATGCATCAGCTCAAATTGTCTACCATCGAGACCACCTTAGGAATTACATCCAAAAAAGATAGCAGTTCTATATAACTGATGTCTATATACTCTCCGAGTACGGTTTTGAAATGATTAACCACTATTTCTTCAATGGCTCCGCTATCTTCCTACCATAGCCCCTGCTCATCTTGGATTCGGTGAATATAGTTAAAGGATCTTATCAATTTAACCAAGGCATGAAAGGATTTTGTGTTTGAATCCCCTTCTCTGATCCAATTATCCCTATATTTCTCTCTCCAAAACACTTCTTCTCTGAGGAGAATTTTTTCTAATTCACTTTTCAAAATCTTCTCTTTAATAAAATCATCGTTGGACATACCGACTGAAATGAATTGTAGATTGAGAGATTCTAATTCCACTTCTATTCTACTCTTCTTAGAGAAAATGTTCTTGAAAGAGATCTTATTCCATTCTTTAATATTTTCCTTCACCAATTTATGCCTTTTGGAAAAAAAGAAACTTGGAGTACCTGTATAAATGTTAATGTCCTTCCACCACCTTTCCACCTTAGGGAGAAACTCCTTATCTCTCCACATGCTTTGAAATATGAAGCTTCCTCTTCTCCCTATACCAGGTTCTTGAACACTAAGCTGCATAGGGAAATGATTAGACAAAGATAGAGTAAGGATACAAGTATCCATGTTAAATGAATATCCTACCCAAAAGGGACCAACCAAAAATCCATCAAGTATTTCTGATATTCTGGTAAATTTCTCCCTTCGATTGGTCCTTGTGTATTTTTAGCATTCAAAGGGACCACATCTTTCAATTGGTTATTGGTCACGAACTCCCTAAAATCTTCCTTGATTTTATTGGACATCTACAGGCCCCCCGATTTCTCTTCTAAATCCAATAAATCATTAAATTCACCTGCTAGAATAGCTCTATCACTATTAATATCTGCTAACTTAGAAGAGATTTCTGACCAAACCTTCAACTTATCTACTATTTTGATAAGACCATAGACATTAAAAATGGGAAAAACTACATTATTTTTAAGGCATTTAACTATGCCAAACATCCAATTGGCTTATCTTTCCAATTCTGCCATCTTGATGAGTTTGGGATTCCACAACAAACTGAGACCTCCTGCTACTCCTCTGGCTTCTTGGAAAAAACCTTCCCATTTGTTGCATGAATGGAGAAAATTGAGGGCTTTATCTAAATTCATTTTAGTCTCTTGAAGAAGAATAATGTCGCTCTCTGACTTGCATAATGCTCGTTTAACCAAGCATTTTTGTCAGGGGCCGATAAACCCCTGACATTCCACATTGAGATCTTCATCTCTCACCAAGGGAGGCCTCTTCTCCCTTGGTTTTTCTTGAGAAATCAAAGACATTAATAATTCCTTTTTCCTTGGCCCTTTCTTCTCTCTTTTTCTTATTTGTCGTCCTCCCTTTGCAACCTTTGGCCTTCCCAAGGATAATGTTAACTGATTGGCTAATGTTCCTTGGATCAACATTTTACATCCCATCTAAAAGGATAAAGTTCTCCTCTGAATCTCGATCATATTCAATCTCCGTGTCTGAATGAATTTTCTTCTTGTTAGGAGACTCCTTCATTTGATTAGTATCCCTGGGAGGTTGTTTCTCTCCCGATCCTGAGCACTCACCAGGACTATTGGATACCTTTTTGATATATGGAGTACAAGGACTTTGTTGCCTTCCTTGCTCTAAAGAAATGGATTTTGGAACCATTTTTTGAGTTCCTCCCTTCTTGACCCAAATTTTTTCTGGTTTGACAAAAACCAAACAAGTCTCCAATTTGTGATATTTGAATCCACATCTCAGACATCCTATACCTAGTTTTTCTATTTCTACTTGCTTCCATGTGCAACCGCCAAATTTGATATTAATGAAAGAAGGGATCTTCTTGACCTCTGCAATCTTAATCCTCACGTATAGATAAGAATCATTATGTATGATCTCTTCATCTATTTCTAAAAATGTACCCAACAATCTTCCTATACATTCCAGACTCACATCAACCTAGTTTTCTATTGGGAGATTATATAATCTAATCCAAACTGGATCCTTATAAATTGCTAGGGAAACCAAATCAAAGTTCACTTGCCATGGTTGAAGATACAAGGGGACCAAATCACAGAACCAATTCTGTTGATTCAAAATGCCATTCTTGATAGCTTCACTATTGAAAACCACAATGAAAAAACCTTTCAGGATGAATTTTAGAACAATATCTTGGCTCCATTTGTTTGTCACCCAATCCCTAATTTGAGCCCTGGACAATCTCACTCCAACAAATCTCCCTATAACTGCCATCTTACTCTATAATTCTATGTCCAATTCAATATCTTCTGGCAGGTTGATGTCTATTGGTTTGCCTTTGTCGCTAGTTGGATCTGGCTGATTCGATCCCCCGATTCCAGTCCTGCATCCTCCATAATTTTTTCATTCAACTGCCTTCCTTCTCTGCGACCACCATCTCCCCATCTCTGCCATGTTTTAAATTTTTTTTTATAACCATAGGTCTTTGCTACAGGCTTGTAGTATTAAATATTTATAGAGTTATTTGATGACTATATTTAATGTATATGATTTTTTGCTACTTCTATTGGAATATTGAAATCTAAGAGTTTGGACGGAAGCTTTCATTATGAAATAATGTTGGACAACTCTATGTGAGAAATATGAGTGTTTAATTATAATATTTCATAGTGGTTTCCTAATAAAAAATAATTGTTGCCTAATAAAAAATAATTGTAAGATTTATAAAAGTTCACGACTAGGCGAAATAATAATATTTGTAGATTAACAAAATATTATAATGGTACACAATTTGTGGTCTATTAGTGTGGGCCCAATATCAAATCGCATGGGATTTGTAATACAGTGTGATTAAAGTTAACAATAATACATATAACTGGGGCACATTTGATGGAGGATTTATGTTATTGTTTTAAATATTCTTTTCTTGGCATTCAAAAGGAATAAAGTTAAGTTTTATTAAATAAGATGTGCATATTATATAAGTGTGGAAGGGTCTTTAAAATGAATTATTCATACCACACTTTTGAGTTGGTATTTGAATTAATTTAATAGCCTTATGAAACAAGGTAAGGGGAGAGTCTTCTTAAGTTAGCCAAAATAATTTTTCATCACCTAATGTTTGATTATAAGGCTTCGATATAGCTCTAGAAAAAATCTTTATAAAAGCAACTGTATTCATTGGTCACATGTGTCTAGAGCTTGTCATGAGGGGAAGATTATTATCAACAAGAAATATATTTATCGGTGCAACTATTTATTTTGGTTTGAAGAAATATTCTTTTGATTTTTAAGCCTTTTGTAATCGAAGAAAAGAATCCTATTTCAGCCCAAATATGCTTGTTTCTTAGATTGGAATGACTCTTCACATGTTATTAATGTATTGTTTACATAGCCAAGAGATATATGTGTTAGCGTGAGAGAACTACAATGGTAGTCAAAGTCTAGAGTGAAACAAATGTATTTTCATATATTGTAGAGTTGTCTGCAAAGTACATCACTTAATATTGGGATGATTAATATGGAACACAACAATATCTAACACAATCTAGATTTTTCATCACCAATTTGGAGAAAAATGGTGCTAATAATTTCCTCATCAAATTTGGGGTTAGCAGAGATTATAGTGATTGAGATTGGAGGAAATTGATACACAATTTGTTCTTGGCACAACTTCTTGATCAAATTTGTAGTGTCCTTAAAGTAAAGACTCCTTTAGTTTGAGAAGAAGCATAGCTCTAGTGAAAATTGTGGTGCCTGGGGTACAAGTCTGCATACAGACATTTGAAGAAAAATTTGTAGAAATAGAGATTCGACTGGTATATCAAATAAACCAGTGTTCTTTAATAGTTCATTTGAAATCTTGGCTTCCATTCTAACAACCTGGGAAACTTGTTCTTCAATAGAGTTAATGAATTAACATCATCTATGAAGGTTGTTAGGAAAGAAGAGTGTGGAACACTTTCCACAGTATCAAATTCTTAGAGGAGAATAAACCAGGGATGACTATCAATTTCCATTATAGTCATTAATATGCACAAAAGTAAATAGAGTAAACACAAAAGGATAAACAAGCACAAAATAGAACACCAGTATTTACATGGGAAAAACCTTTCGGGTAAAAAACCCACACACCCAAAGAAATAATCACTTATATTATTGTAAATATGGTTACATATAAGTTACAAATTGTTTTCTTTCTGATGTACATTCTCAACCTCAGTTCTACATGCAATGAATACTCGATCACAAAGTTTCATAGATATTGACCCTCTGCAACTTATCGAGTATCTCTACAACATTAGTTTATCTTCTCCTTGTTTTTCCCTCATTACTTACATACTAATGTAACTTGCAGTGATTCATACACACCACAATTTGTTATGGAATCTGGTATGTTAACCATAATGAAAAACCAACTTCCATTTGTCCAACTGCCAGGCATCATTGTACATCAACACCACACTCTAGTACCAAACATGGCACTGTACCTGACACCATGCCAAAACTTGGATCTGCACCAAATTGTGGTTCTCGATCCTCCTTCACTATACACTCAGCATGTATGTATAGTGTCGACATGTACAGTACTCCGTATGATACCAACATGCACAATCTTTATACTCTGTACAATGCCAACATGCATGGTCTTCATACTCAGTTTGGTGCCAACATGCACGGTCTCTGTACGGTCATAGAACCCACTATATGGTTCATGGAAGCCACTATACGGTCATGGTATGTACATATATACCTCTCCATAGTGAGAAACCATACCTCTCCATACATGAGAAGCCACACCTCTCTACACATGAGAAGCCACTATACGGTGGACTCATTGTACGGTGATAACCATACAATGAACTCACCTGTATGGATGAGTACATATGAGGCTTTTTCAACAATCTCCCACTTGACAACGTACATAGTGATATCCATAGAGTTCCTTCAGAACACTCAGAGGGTACTAAGAAACACATACATCATAAATCTCATTATTCTGATACACCCTTTCTTCCTTAGCATACACACCATCGTGAACCAGAGTTCACCATGTGCTCCATTGAGATATTTGTAACAGAAACATGAATGGTCTCATCTCAGGTACGAATGGTCTCAACTTCTACCATGTCACTGCAACTAGACACACATAGAAGCCATTCAAAAAGAAAGCCACACAACTGTTGCACATGAATCACAAGTTATGTATTCAATTGATATCCCAAAACATAGACACTCTATCCATAGGTGATCAGATGTATCAATTTAACTATCAACAACATAGTAGAAATAACACCCAGAGTAAGTGCTTGCACATCTAACTATCCATACCTCTAAGGTATACCAACATGAATTCTAAATAAATATACATCCTATCACACACAGTCTCAAGCTTCAAGTGCAATGCATGTCACATACATACCAAGAAGCTCCCACTGCACAGGTAATGTCAAAGTTGAAAAAAAAATCCATTAACAACATCACATAGAAGTGTATAAAACCTGTAGTATCAAGAACATTCACAATATTGAGAAGTTGTAAACCAAGAACCTGCAAGAAAAAATTCCATAGCAAGCCTCCAAAACCCCCTACATCATGTCCTTCTACACACACCTCTAAATGCTAACTGTGTTAAGTACATAACAGATGAATGCTTCTTAGTTGTAACTATTACTCATTCCAACACATACATCTCTAGCCACAACAGAACATTAGCATCATCTATGCTTCTATGTATCCATGAGCACCTGTAACTGACCAATCCATGCCAAACTCCAAATTCCAAATCACAATATCATGAAGTACCCATCAAATGATCAAAATACTTAAAACACAAAAACTAAACCAAGATCAATGTCAAAGTTCCAACTACAGAATCAGGAACATAAAACATGACAATCATGATCTAAAACATCTCAACCAAAGAGATAACATGCTCCATATGAACATAACCATATCATGCCAAAAGTCTAAATGCATCTCATGAGTGTATGTTGACATAATATTGAAAATATCCTAATAAAAAGGATAACATCTCAAAAGAAAACATAAACAACATCTTTACCAAGGATCCCTATGATTCCTCAAGATGTCAGTATCTCTAGTCACATGTGATAATCTACTCCAAATAGTGAGCCAATAGACATTAGATAAATTCAACATCTACAACACTAATGAAGATCATCCACCATCAGATGATGAATCTACATCACTGCCAACAACTCCCACTGAAGTGTGGTATCGAGTCTCACATAGCATGACAAACATCTTCTTCATGAATAATGAACCAGACATCAACTGATGTCTAAATTTCTAAAATATCTCAGAAGGCATTTCCATCATCACTCTGAGAAGAGAAAGAAGACTCAAAATCTGAAGAACTCTTCTTTTCTTTCTTTCTTTCTTCTTCTTCTCTTTGCAATCCTTTTGAATATGACCAATCTGCCCACAATTCCAACACTTCTCCTTGGACTTCTTTCTAGGAGACTGAGATCTTTCCTCTGACTTGGATTTAGGCTTCTTGTCCTCCTGCTTGCCTTGAACAACAAGAGCCTCCTTGACCATCTCAGAAGATTTCCTTCATGCTTCTTCTGATAGCAACAAAGAAACCACATCTTCCATCTTGAAAGTGGTTGTTGTACTCATAGTGGTCATCACCAGGTGATCCCATGTGTCAGGCAAAGAACATTACAAAAGCATACATCGATCCCTGTCATCAATCTTGACTCCTATGGAAGTTAATTATGAAAAAATCATGTTGAAATGATTCAGATGATCTTCTATAGATGTACCCTATCCATCTTCAAGGAATACAACTTCTTTTTAAAGAAAAACTTGTTTACCAAAGAATTTCCCTGGTAAATGTCACCAAGTTTCTTCCAAAAAGAAGTTGTTTTCTTCTCCTCATGAACATTTAATAGAATAGAGTCTTCCAAACATAGTCTAATCAGCCCTTTGGATTTTCTATCTGCGAGATCCCAATCCTCTTATCTCATGCCTGAAGGTTTAGCTCTAGCTATTGCAAACTAGAGATCTCTATCTACCAACAAATCTTCCATCTTGAGTTTCCACAACTCATAGTTTCTACCATCAAGATTCACACCATCTACTCTTCCTGATGTGCTGGCCATCTCAATCTACAATATTGAATACAAGTACCCTGCAAATCACCCACTACAAAAATGACACAAACAACCTACCCACAAGGATAACCCAACTATCCTTTCTCTAATACCACTTGTTAGGAAAGAAGAGTGTAGAACACTTTCCACAGTATCAAATTATTAGAGGATAATAAACTAGGGATGACTATCAATTTCCATTACAGTCATTAAGATGCACAAAATTAAATAGAGTAAACAAAGAAGGATAATCAAGCACATAATAGAACACAAGTTTCTACGTACGAAAACCCTTTCAAGTAAAAAAACCACACACCCAAAGAAATAGTCACTTATTTTATCATAAATCTGGTTACATATATGTTACAGTTTGTTTTCTTTCCAATGTATATTCTAAACCTTAGTTCTACACATGCTGAATACTCGAGCACAAACTTTCACAGAGATTGACCCTCTGCAACTTATTGATTATCTCTACAACATTAGTTTATCTACTCCTTGTTTTTCCCCCATTACTTACATACCAAAGAAACTTGTAGTGATTTATACACACCATAATTCGTCATGGAATCCGGTATGTTAACCATAACAGACAAACAACTTCCAATTGTCCAACTGTCAGGTTTCATTGTACATCATCACCACACTCTAGTACCAAATATGGCACTGTAACTAACACCATGCCAAAAATTGGCTCTATACCGACCTATGGTTCTCGATCCTCCTTCACTATACACTTAGCATGTTTGTATAGTGTCAGCATGTACAATAATCTATACAGTGCCAACATGCACAATCTTCATACTCCGTATGGTGCCAACATGCACAGTCTCTATACAATCATAGAACCCACTGTATGGGTCATGGAAGCCACTGTAGGATCATGGTACACACATGTATACCTCTCTAGAGTGAGAAACCATACCTATCCGTATGTGAGTAGCCACACCTCTTTGCACATGAGCAGCCAATGTACGATGGACTCACCGTATGATGAACTCACTTGTATGATGTGTTAGTTCCTTTTCTTGCTCACACATAAAATACTTGCAGTAAGCTTGCTCTATAGTTCCATACACTGATCAATCAAGAAATAGAAGAACAAAAACAAGGTTCTTACACCCTCTGCAATTTGAGTTCCACAAACTCAGGTGGGTTTACCCTTTTTACTTAGAATAATTAAATCACAACAGTATTCCAGAAAATGCATTGTGGAATTACAGATCCTAACTTCTGTAACATTTATTTGATAGACTAAAATCAGAATGACAAAGTGATAGTCACCTACTCCAAATGAATAATAGACTAGTGTTTTATCCTAGGGCATGGATTCACTTTGAATATTTATAACCATTTTCTATAAACACAAATTCAGACACACCTATAAATTTAAAAAGGAAGACATATACACCTTGTATATCAACCCTCACACATATGCTAAAATAATCATCAAATTCATAACCAACCCCAAGTTTCACTGAAATAATCCCAAGAAAATTTAATCTTTCCTTGAAAGAAACCCTAAGATAACTTCATAATCTTCCTAACAAACATATAAATTGAACAATCCTTAATTAGCCAATTTAAGAACAACTCAGAATACAGAAATAAAGACAACTACTCATCATAAGTCCAGAAATTGTTGATGGATTTGTATTTGTATTCATATCAAAATAGAGTCATTACATTTAATAGTATACTTCAAAACCCTTATCAAAATATTGGTCCAAAACCAAAGTTTATACAATACAATTGTACTTCAAATAAAAAATGGCTATCCTTTTCATAGTAGTCTTGGAATCCTTTTATAGCTAAGGATGCAGCAAGATTCATACTACATGGGAAGATTACAAAAATTTTCAAGAAATTAATTACAAAAAAATAACCACTTTAGAAATAGAACATGGGTGGCAAAAGGAATTACAAAGTGAAACATAAGTTGTTGTTTCTTTGAAGATATATTCTCATCCTTTTATCTTAGCTTCCCACCTATTCACCTCCTTGTCGGTGGGCCAAATGAAAGTTTTTCTTTCTCCAACTTGGCCAAGGCTTCTGTCCACCTTGAATCTAAGATCATCTTTGACTCAGCAACAAACTTTGTCATGTCCACCTCGATCTTGAACAAGCTATCAATCGATTCAATGCACTAACCCTTATCTATATCCTTTTCTAAGTGTTTATTCACATCCTTAGCCTTCCAGATTTCATCAAATTCTTTCTCCCATTCTGCTTGTGGATTTAGAACACTAGCATCATCATAAATTTTGGGAATGAGTGGAGGGCATTGATCACCAAACAATTATAAATTATTATTTATCAACTCTTCTTTTCCATTGAAGAAAGCATAAGAAGTATTCATCTCATGTATCATCTCAATGGTCTTTGTGACCTTGTCAGGGAAGTCATCACTATACATCATTGCAGTCTTCAATTTGTCCATCAATCTATTCCTTCCTGACCAAGTTCTCAAAGTAGGCTCAAGAAATACCATGGCCTCAGTAGCAGTCTTGGAAGCATCCTGTAGTGATCCATACAATGTATGTAACAGTGAAGTCTTCTGTTTTAACAAATCCACCCGGTGTTGTAGTATGACAATAATTATAGAAACATAACTATCATTTTGATCCTTTAAGGGATATTTTGTTTGACCTTCCTCTAGTACTAAATCACCCTATCTTTGTTGAAGCATCTACTTTGTCTTTTACGACCAGCTGGGAAATTTCACTCATCTCCTGTTCCTCCATTTCTTTCTTCAAATGCCCTATTTTTTCTTCCAAGGAATTGTTATGCACCATAACGTCTTCATGTTTCTTGGCCAATGTAATCATCTGGCTAAAAGTTTTCTCTTATCTTTTAGATAAATATTTTGTCTTATCCAGGTTCATAAATGAAACCTAGGTCATCAAGTGAGTAATCTCTATGTGACTGGTATTCTAAAGATTCCATATCATTCTATCTTCCTTCCTTTCTTCTCTTATGTTTAGAACCAGAGGCTTTTGTGTGGCAGGGGTAAGAGACCAAATAACCAAGGTCTTAGACTTGGGATCAAAACCTGATCTTCTCAACATATCATTGATCTCAAACTCAGATTTAAACATAGTATTCTCCCATCTTCTGATCTGGTCGATAATAAAAGTGGACTGTAAGTCCCAATCAGGCGTCAAATTCCACTATTTTGCACCAAGAACCTAGCCTGATCCATAGTGATTAGTTCACTCTAAGGGTCATATTCCTGGAGTGTCTTTACAATCTCCTTATTTTTCTCTTCTTATCCTTCCCCTGATATCAAATTTTGCCTCAAGTCTCTCCGTTTCATCTTTTTTAGGACACTTTTGAATTCATCTAATTTTACAAATTCATCATCCTTCATGAATTCATTGGTCATCATCATTCTTTTGTCCATCTCTGTATTCAGGATCATTTCATTATCTCACTACCCTTCATCTTATGGCACAGTTTGCAATTGTGTTCTAATTTGTCTAAAATATTTACCATGTTTTGTTACTATAGCTTTAGCCATGCTTTTCCTTGCTTGAACCATTTTATCCTCTATTTTTTGTTTCTTAACAGGTGGTTCTCTAGCAGAAGTGACCTCTTATCTAGCCTCTTCATCATGTTCCCCTTGTTCTGATTGCTCTCTTTTATGCAAGGCCAATGTGCCTGGGGATCCTTGAGATTGTATATCTTCAACACTAAATTTTTGCACTTGTGGCATCAGATTGTCATAAGAGCCCAAAATTTTCTCAATTCTTTAAAAATATGGAGTATCAGGAAAGAATCAGGAAAATGTATTATCTGATTCTTTCCATTCAGCTTCAACCCTTATAAGGTATTTCCTTTTTCTTCTCCTCTCCTAGACCTCAATTCTGTCTATCTTATTTCTGACAACATCTTCATCATCTAAGGCCTCATGATCTCTCACATTTTTCCAAGGAGTCATACTTTTCAAAGCTATTTTAATGAACTTCTTTGGGTCACAGAATCGTAACATTGTGGTTGACATTCTATATTGCTTCAAAAATCCATTAATTTGCTCAAAAGTCTTTTTTCCTACCCCACCCATAACCTAGGGACAAAAGTACCCTTCTTATACCCTTCTAAGAATTCTTTATCTACCCAAGTAATTTTCTAGATGAATTCTAGGAAAGCAATTCTAAGTGGGACAAATTTGGGGAGAACATGTGGTGGTTGTGAGCAACCATAAACCCTAATGATAGTGAACTTATCAAAGTAGAAGAAATCACCCCAATTTTGGCTAATAGACCAACCCTGAATAAAATTCCAAGGTCTTAACAACCTTCTAACATCAAAAGACAACCTTTCCCATTTTACTCCCAACATGTCTAAGTTTGGAGCAACAATCCAATTTTGAAACCAAACAAAAGAGGAGTGTACTAAAGAGCTATCCCATACCTCAGTCCATCTTTGAATTGGCATTTCAACCCCATATTCTAAATCAAACAACTCTAATTCTTTTTCCATGGAAGCCTTGTTGTAATATAAAATCAGAAACATCAGGTGTGAATAGTTCTTGAAAGTAGGAACAAGAACATCTTGTTGTATCCCCACCAATAGAGTATGTATAGCCTCAACTACATAACCCATGTAGTCATATTCATGATTGACCTCTGGATGTTGAATGTCCATGGCCATCATCAATAGGTCAGCAGGAGCAATTAAATCTCCATCAAAACCTAGAACTTTGCTCAAACCATATATTGTGCATTTTATATAATTGTGGAAGAAAGACAAGTCAAAAGGTGGCTTTATGTTATCTGGAATTACCACCAAATTTTGATCCACCCTAGGCATAAATCTAGACATTTCATGTTTCTTTATCAAATTTTCTTGCTTCTCTTAATCAACTTGTATTTTGTCTAGGTCAATTTCAGTACATATTGCACTAGAAATTTTGAAGACCTCTGCTATGATCCTTCTATTTATTGCTACTAGGGCTTCTTCATTATTATTCCTAATTACTCTAGCCATTGGACAATAGCTCTTAGCAAGTTCTTTGATCAAATCCAAATCAATGTACACGTTAGGAAAAATCAATTTTCCCATATACATATTCCAAGGATTGCAGATAGGGACTGACTTAACCCTATTGTTCTAGAAGTAGTGAAATAAATTATTACCAGAGTGATTGAGAGTGACTGGGTTTTTGCATTGACACCATTTGTATTTCCATTCTGTCTAATTGGCACTATTTTCACTAGAAGTTCCAGGTAAGGGCTTTGCAAATTTATCTATATACTTCTTCCCTAGAACTGCTTTCTTTCCAGACCCCTTCAAAGCTATGCTTTTTGTGGCTTGACTCATTTTTCCTTCTTAAGATTGATCTCAAAAATCAAGCTCTACTATTCACTCAAAAATTCATGAAGGTAGAAAAAGAGAATAATATAGAATCCAGGCACAATCAGTTATACTTATAGCCTATCACATCCACATCTTGTTCACTTTACTGTAATTCCTCATACTTGCAAAATCATACCATTGGCGTCTACAACTAATATTTCCATTAATTCAAACTTGTGTATCCTTGCTAGAATAGAGTATGTATTTTATTTCTTTCTAGCATTCAAAACCTGGGAATGAGGCATGTGGCATTTTTTCGCGCACTCACTACATAAACCATACATTCAAAACTTTCTTCATGAGTGAGAGATAAAGGTTATTTCTTTATTCAGTCACGCACTCACAACATCTTCCTTTAGGATCAAGATCATCTAGCGAGAAAACAAGAGCTGTTGGTTTTACCTAACTCTTCAATCGCGCACTCGCTACACATTGTCTTATCATGTTTGAACCTGTGTGAGTGAGCAATAACTAAAACTATTCTTTGAATTTTCACTTACTCGCGCACTGAAAACCCTTTTCTGACTTGATCTTTAATCACCGCGAGTGAGCGGTAACCCTTTTTGAAATAGGTTATAATCCATGTCACTCACTCATGGTCCAAAATTTTTTAACCACTAAGCCTTAGCGAGTGAGCGATGGAATGAAAATTTTCCTTTCTCACATACTCGCGGTCCAAAAATTGTTAACTGCTAATCATTGGCAAGTGAGCGATGAAATACAACCTCCTTGGTCACACACTCACGGATTAAAAACTTTAAGTGAACAATCCAGTGTGATTGAGCGATACAAATATATAACATGCAACATAGATTGCATTGCACACTCGCAGAACAAAAGATGACATGAAATAAACCGTAGCGAGTAAGTGATGACCTAACCTAAACCTGACTCACTCACTCATGCAACAAAAGATGTTAAGTGACTTACCTCAGTGAGTGAATGACAACATAAAATTTTCTTTTCTCGCACATTCGCACAAAAAAAATGTTAAGTTAAAATTACATGGTGAGTGAGTGATAAAAAACTTCAAAACACTTATTATAACTCTATCACCCACTCGCACAGTTAGGTTAACCTTTTGTAAGACCATCACGACTACACGAGCACATGACAATTCCTTTCACTCGCTCACTCGCGCATTTAAATGACTTTATAACAAAGACATTGCGACTGTGAGACTAAACATAAAAGGTGACCGCTTGAAGGCTTATGCACATTTTTATACTTTTTTCATATGAAAAGGCCATAACTTAAAATCAATAGCGCAGGAAAAGACCACTTTTGAAATATGAAAATTTTTAGTATATAGTGCTAACAATGGCTCTGACTAGGGAAAGTTAATTGCAAGATTGACATTAGGATCCAAAAAACTTTGGGACACAGACCAACACCTAAAACAAAACTATACAGACACACAAAAAAACCAAAACTTAAAACATGGAACTAAACTACTATGCATGGAAAAGTATAAATCATGAGAAATAGTATTTCAGGAATTGTCAATGCACTGGCAATTCTTGGATCTCACCAATAGAATCTTCCAAAAAATATGAATGTTGTTCATGTAAATCTTGATTTAAAAAAGGGCCCATCTACAATGATTCAAATTTCTCATGCTTACCCTTCTCTTCTTTCCTTACATTCCATTGGAGTACCATATGATTGATCTAGAATTTTCTTTCAGTTGATCTATTATCAAATAAGTATTTTGATTGCTGTTGGATTTTCAAGTTTTTCTTATGTGTTTTAGTTTTGATTTCCTCCAATCTACCAGTTGGACCATCCTATCCATCATAGGTTCTTGCACTTGAACTTCTTCTTCTTGTAAAAACTTATACACAAGTAAAAAATCATTCAGAGGTAATCTTTCCTGAGTTCCATAAACCATCTCAAAAGGGGAGACCCCTATTGCCCTTTTTATTGTTACCCTATTAGCCCAGAGAGCTAACTTCAGCTTTGAGTGCCATGATTTCTTATTCTTTTCCAAAATCCTTTTAATGATCTTCATTATGCTCTTGTTGATAGAGTCGGCCTGCCCATTTGCTTTTGGATGATAGGGAGAATAATAAGATAAAATAATTCCATAATCTTCATAGAAGTCCTTGAACTCCTCATATCTAGGAAACACATGGCATTGTCCATTATCAACCTAGTAGGCACACCAAACTTAGTCAAGTTATTATCCATTATAAAATACATAACCACTTTGCTGGTTGCCTTGTTGGATGAGATTGCTTCAATCCACTTGGTGAAATAATCTATAGCCACAAGAATCCAACTATGGCCTCCACTAGACTTTTCTACAAAATCACCAATAAAATCAACACCCCATTGGGCAAAAGGTGCTTCTACTATCATAGGGTTCAATAACAATTCTCTTGAAAATTTCATCTTGGAAGAGAACGTTTGGCAAGGCTCACATTTCTACACAAACTTTTGAGTGTCTTTAAAAAGAGAAGGCTAATAAAAACTAGCTCTGATTATTTTATGAGTTGTAGTCTTGGCAGAGTAATGCCCTCCATAAACACCATTATGCATTTCATTTAAGACCCTCTTAGATTATGATTCATCCAAACAAAACAACAAGATTCCATCCCTATTTTTCCAAAATAAATCACCTTGCACCAATACATACCTTTGAGCCAGCAGCCTGAGAGTTCTTTTCTGAGTATCTGACATGTGCTCTGGACATTTGGCATTTTTTAGAAAAAACACAATATCAACATACCATGGCTGCAATTCAATGCTAGTGTGATTCATACTTACAGTTTGGACATTATTAATTTGGGCCAACTCCATGTTTGTATCAGTCATAAGTTTAGCCAAACCCAGACCCCTAACCAATTTTGTGACTTGAATTTCCAGGTTGAATTCCTGAATTCTGTTGATCCATCGACATCTTTTTCCAGTGACTTCAGATTGAGATAATATATCTTTCACTATTGCATGTGGGACATAAGCAGTCACTTTTGCACAAACTAGATAAGGTCTGAAAACCTTGTCTTCTTTGACCAAAGCATATGTCTGCTTCTCCATTATCTCATAATTAAGTTTTGCTGCCTGCAAAGACTTAATTTAAAATGTGATGGGGTGTTCAAACCCTTCACTATCCTTTTGCAACAAAACTATAGCAATAGTATGAAATGAAGCAAAATAAAACAAAGAGAAAGGTTTTTCATAATCAAGGGATTTCAAAACTGGTGCTTGCTGAATTTCCACTTTTATTTCATCAAAATCCAACTAGGCCTCTTTGTCCCAATCAAATTTAGCATTTTTCTTTAACAATTTGACTATGGATTTCACTAT
Organism: Thuja plicata; assembly: GCA_018584345.1. Classification (NCBI taxonomy): domain Eukaryota; kingdom Viridiplantae; phylum Streptophyta; class Pinopsida; order Cupressales; family Cupressaceae; genus Thuja; species Thuja plicata. The sequence continues at coordinate 4,099,466 of MU223426.1, read as the reverse complement.
TTCAGCAAAGTTGGCAATGAATCTTCTTACAAAGTTCACCTTTCCTAGGAAAGACTATACACCCTTGATGTTCTTGGGAGGCAAAAATTTGTTAATGGCCTCTACCCTCTCAAGGTCAATTTTGACTCCTTCCTTTGACACCATGTGTCCTAATAATTTACCCTCTATCACACAAAAATGACATTTCTTTGGGTTTAGTGAAATTCCATACTCCAAAGATTTAACAAAAATCTTTTCCAAATGTTTGCAATGATCCTCGACCTTTTTAGAGTATGTAGTTAGATTATCTTGATACACCACTATAATTATGTTTACAAATTATTTGAAAGCCACATCCATGTCTATTTGGAAAGTAGCTCCTATGTCCATCAAGCCAAATGGCATCCTCACATAAACATATGTACCCCATGGGGTAGTAAATGTTGTTTTGAACTGTTTAGATTCCTGAACCAACACCTAGTTATAACCAAAAAAGCCATCCATCATGGATAAAAGTTCACAACTTGTAACCCTTTGTAGCATTGCCTCCATATTTGGCAGAGAGTAGTTGTGTTTTAAAGAGGCTACATTCAGGTTTCTAAAATCTAAACACAACCTGATATCACCATTCTTTCTTCTGACTGGCACCAGATTGGATACCTAAGAAGAATGTCTAATTGGCTTTATTATCCCAACATATCTAAGTTTTGTCAACTCTTGCTGCATTTTGGGGGCCAACAGTGGATTAATTGGCCTTTGCTTTTTCATAAAAAGTTTGAAATAACTTTTCAATGGGACTTCATGTTAGAAGAGATCCTCCCTATAAGCCTTAAGGTCTTCATAAGACCAAGCAAAAACATGTTTATATCTTTTCAACAAATTAATTAAATTTGTTCTTACATGAGGTTCCAATTTTTTTCCAAAATATACAAGCTTAGGAGCACATTATGATCCCAGGTTTATCTCCTCAAATTAATCCATTTTTCCTGTAGACTTTTGGCACATATGAATGCCATTGTCAGTAAACATTCCTTCCAATTGGGTTAATCCATTTAGGGATTTCATTTGTTTGTAACTACACAATTTCATTTCCAAATATAGTCTATTTTCCATCTACCACACTTACCAAATTATTACAGTCAATATTCTAGCCTTCATAATTGTCTATACATTGAATGAATATAAGGATATCATCACCATTCTCAAAAACCTGCCAATTATATACATTATCAAGGATGATAGTCCTGGTTTTGGTCTCTATAATAGAAACTCCTGCTAATATTAGGTCATCATTTTTCATAGCAATATTAGACAAGAAATCTGCCATGATATTTTTAGATCTCTCTATCCATTCAATTGAGAATGCATCAAAAAATTCAATGCTACCCCAAACATAATGCTTATACTATTTCAACCTATCATTCTTGGTAGCATATTTTGACCTGACTTGTGATATGGCTAATTTTGAATCTCCAAAAACCCTTAATAACTTAATACCATGCTTAATTGCAATTTCTAACCCCAATAATAATGCCTCATACTCATTTGTATTATTTGTACATTGGAAGGCCAACAGAAAGGAATATTTGAAGGTAATACCTGATGGAGATACAAATAAGACACCAACTCCTGATCCTTCTTTTGAGAAAGCTCCATCAAAGTAAATTTGCCACAATCCATGCTATCGCAATTCCAATTCTTCTATTAAGGGATCAAAATTTTTTAATTGAGGTTGAATCTTTTCAACTCTAAAATTTTGCATATCCACATCCAAAAAACAATTCAGCATGTTTGGGTCAACCTTTTCTACTAATACTAGAGCCCTAGGCTCTCTAAATAGCTTAACCTAATTTCCATTCACATAAATGGTAGCAAATGAAAGATCCAACTCTACATGTCCTCCAATTGCTACAGCCCACTGCCTTGATAGAAAGATTCCATAGTGGGGTTGAGTGTCCACCACAACAATATCCATTCTAAAAATAACCTCAGGGAGTGTAGCAAGCTTGACCTCAATTCCTTTTAGAGTTCTAATTACATGCACTTCCCTGTTATCCATAGCATAACATCTACCAAAAGAAGTGTCAACTTTCAAACCCAACTCCTTCATCACATTATAAGGCATCACATTAGCATCAACTCCAAAATCTATCATACAATTTTTTAAAAACATATTATTTACAAGAAATGTTACATAACAAAGATCAATCTGAGAGGGCTCTTGGGTGATTATACTTTCAACACATATTGGGGATTAATCTTTTTCGTCTTTCTTTTCTCTTGAATCACAATTCAAATCAGTTGTATCAAGTAAAGAAGAAAGTAATGAGAAAGTATCTTCTCGGTGTTCTTTTATTTTCAACATCTCAACTAAGGGAACATACACCTTAATAATTTGAGATAAATCTTGTTTTATGTCAAAATTTGGAAAATTCAGAACAGTTTTAGAAGAAATTTTACCTCTATTCGCCTTGGGTTGTATTGTTTTTTGTTCATTTGTAGAGGTAACTTTACCTCCTCTGACAGGAGTCTCTTTAGATTCTTCTTTATCTGTCTTTCTTTCTTTTGTTTTATCTACATCTTGTGTAAATTCTTCATTTGTGACTTCTCTGATAAAAAGTGAACCAGGTTGGCTTTCACCTTGATCAACTTGTTTGTTTTGAAGGTGGTATGAACTTCTTGCCTAAGTCACCGCAACAATAGTAAGAGATCTTACCTCCTCATCACTAGGCCTCCAAAGCTGAACATGTTCAAAGTTAGTATTTGCAACATTTACTGTGAATTGCACATTTTCTTCCGATTCACCATTATCATCTTCAATAGTGAATGCACACATGTTTACTGAAGGCTTTCTATCATTTTGGCTTTCTATCATTTTTGCCTTCTTGTGTTTCAACATTCTCATGTGATTCTATCATAACTTGAGCTACTGCACACTGAAAAGGGGAATGAGGCATATTGCAAGCCATGCACTAGGGAGTGTTTTCCACACTATGTGTATTATTGTTTTTTAACGGATCATACACATCTCTATTATTGGCATCAGTTGATTCCTCTAGCATAGGCTTACCATCTTTCTAATTAGTCTTGTAAGGAAAGTCCTGCAGCCTATAAGACTTCTCTTGCGGTTGATATTTTTGTCTATTATTTTGAAACCCCTTTTTATTTGTATCTACCTTAGCAACAAGGTCTATCACCACATTTAATAATGCATCCATCTTGTCTTCCTCTTTGGGATTCTTGGTGGACTATGCTTTTGACTCTTTCCAGAGTCTATTATCATCCCTCTTGCCAAGCTTTCCAGAAGCTCTCCTATTACTCTCTATGTTTATGGCCAATTTATAAGCATCCCTCGTGGTATGAGGATCTTTATCCCTTAGCAAGTAAGCTGTATTTACATCCAAAGCATTGTAATATGTAGTGAGGCAAACATTCTCATCCAATCTTAATACTTGGAATAGTTTATACATAGCCTTCTGAAATCGTATATTGAACTCAGCTATGCTCTCATTTGGAAACTTCTTCATGTTATTGAATTCATTCAACATGAAACCATAATTTATCTTATCACCATACTTCTCTTTGAAACATCTAACAAACTCATCCCATGAATAAATACTATTATCAGGTAATCCCTGTTACCAATCTCTTGCATCCTCAATTAATTATTGTACAAATAATTTCATCACAACATCCTCATCTTTAAATTCATAATCATTCATCTTACCAGTGAATACTTTTAAATGTTCTTCACATGTTATAGCATTATTTCCACTGAATTTAGGAATCTCATCGCTAACTTCATTAGGAATAGCATTTGGCTGGCCTGGGATACCATCAAAAAATAATTGCCTATATCTTTCCAAATGAATAGGCCTTCTCTAAAAATTTGTGCCAAGGTTATGGCCACTACTAACAATGCCTACATTTTGATGACCAGTAGTGCCACCTAGTCTGCTTCCTCCTAAATGTGCTGCAATACCTTGAGCTACACCCAATATCTAGGCATTTGCATTAGCACTAGTATTCTGAATCTTTGAAGCAGATCCAGGCATGGTTTGAGCGACTGAAATAGTATTACTTGTCACATTGGTGTGAGTGGAGGAATTTAAGAAAGAAATATTTCTTCTCATTTTTGTAGAAGCAGCTTATAATTCTGCCTTCTCCAACTTCTTAGCAATATCATCCTTGGCCTTTCTATCCCTCTCCAATTCCATATCAAGTGAGAAAAGATTATGAGATATTCCTTCTTGAATTTTGGGTTCAGAAAATTGTATGCTAGTAACCTTTTGTTTTCCTCTATCAATAGTTGTTTGTATGGCATTGGTTGCTAGTGTATCTTGTAAAGAGGTTTGACGACCCTTAGGATTTTTCTGAGTTTCATAATTAAGAACTTGCGTCAATACAGGGCCCTTATTTTCAAGATCACTTTTCTTCAACAAGTGTTCTCTCTTGGCACTCTTTTCTCAGGGTATCCACATCACCAAAAAGTTATTTATTCAAACCATGAAATCCCTCTTTTGCACCCTTATCTGCAAATTTCAATTGGGCAACCCTTTTCTTCAAACCTTCTCTCTCAGTAATATCATTTATAATTTTTTGTTCTCTAGCTTTATCATTTCTTTGCTTGATAAGCATTAGTTCTTTTAATTTATTTTTCAAAAGGTCATTTTACCTAAGGATTTCTTCTATGTTAGAACTTGAAGAATCATATATATTCATCAAATTATCCTCCCCTTGGTCTTCCACTTTCTCATAAGGGATATCTAATGAACTTGGAGAAAAATTCCCTGTGTATTGGACTGGTGTTTACCCCCTTTTGTTGTAATACACTTTCTGGTGCAGGGGTACCAAAAAAATCATCATAATAACCCATATTTCTAGATTCAAAATTCAAGGGCACAATAATATATTTCTCTAGGATAGCACCTAAGGGCTTACTTGGACATACAGACCTAGGTTTCTAGGAAGTATTACTATGTGATTCTCCCTTCCTAGAATAATTTCTTCTAGGAGCTTTAGGAACATCACTCTTCAGAGAAATAATAAATTCTATTCGACTTTGTAGTTCCTTTTGCCACCTATGTTCTATTTCTAAAGTGGTTATTTTGTTGTAATTAAGTTGTTACAAGTTTTTTTAATCTTCCCATGTAGTCCGAAGCTTGTTTCATCCTTAGCTATAAAAGGATTCCAAGACTATTGGGAAAAGGATAGCCATTTTTCATTTGAATTAAATCACCCTGTGTCTCTGTTGAAGCATCTACTTTGTCTTTTATAGCCACCTGGGAAATTTCTTTTGTCTGGTTTTCCTCCAATTCTTTCTTTAAGTTCCCTATTTGTTCTTCAAAGGAATTTTTATGCAACATAACTTATTCATGTTTCTTGGCCAATGCAATCATCTGGCTGAAAGTTTGCTCATATATTTTAGATAAATATTTTTTCTTAGCCAGGTTCATAATTGAAAGTTGGGTCATCAAGTGAGAAATCTCTGTGTCACTGCTATTAAGAGGATTCCATATCATTCTATCTACCTTCCTTTCTTCTCTTATGTTAAGAACAAGAGTCTTTTGTGTGGCAGGGGAAAGGGACCAAATAGCCAAGGTCTTAGACTTGGGATTAAAACCTTGATGATCATAATTTGTCATTAGTATACAAGGAAACATTTTTTGGACTATCGGTTACATGATCATCGAGTGACATCATTCAGACAAGTGCAGAGGTCACCAAAATAGACAAGTGCAATGGTCACCAAAATAGAAAAGTGCAATGGATACAAAAAATATCTTAGCACAATGATCATCAAGATCAGTGAACACCGAAAGCACTATCACCGATAGACAGTTCATAGAGTAAACCAAGAGCAGTATGTCTACAGAGACATCACCAAGCACCAATCTACCAAGAGACAATTTTACTCCCAATAAAAGTGGATCTGAGATATACGTCATCTAAAGCACTTCATTTTTATAAATTTGTTTATGCTTAGCTGTAAAACCATTTCTTGAGGAACAAGTAAAGAATAGGTAATAGTTTTAATCAGTCTAACTGATTGTAAACATGAAAACTAGGAGATCAAGGTCAAGTTGTAAACCTTTGATCATAGATTTTTTCTGGTAAAGTGTGAAACCTAATTAGGTCAATACATTGTATATATAGATGTATAATCAATCAGAACATTGATAATGATTTTAGCAGCAACAGACATCTATGGAGACAGAGAGTTTCATATAGAAGGATACAAAAGAAAGAATTCAATTATGAAGAACTAAGATTCAAGGCTACCGAGCAGAACAAAGGGTAAGATCATCATAAGTGATGATAGTTGTAGCCTTAACCAACACCTTCCATTCTGCAGATAGTGAAGCTTTGTGAGTTTCATCCCCACCGTAGTTTTACCTTCTAATAGGGGTTTTCTGTGCTACCAATTCTTGTGTTATGTGTAACTAAGTTTCATGAATGTTTATATGCAATTACATTTATGTTTTGATATTACATGCATAAGGTAGAAAAGCATCAATGGTCGGTAATGCAAGTAAAGATTTCTAAAGGTTAAAGTGATTAAAGTTTTAAGGGTACTGATTCACCCCTCCCCTTTTAGTACACACCATTCCATTATTCCAACAATTGGTATCAGAGATAGATCTCTTATTTGGAAAAGTTTAAATCACTTGAGAGAAAAGATCATACAATAGAATGGTATAAGCTTGACAAAAATATTGAGAATCAGAAGTTACAGATGGAAATCTTCTATGAGTAATACAAAGAAGCAAGAATACAAATGAGAGAATTATTGGATGAAAAAAAAGCCATGGCATCTCACTTCAATGAAACTGACTATCATGAAGAAGAGATACCTGATTTGTTTGAGTCATCAGGATCTACATCTAGCAATACATCTGACACATCTTAAGGAAGCATTAAAAGTATTAGTGAAATCAGCCAACATATGACAGAACAAGTAAAGGTACTCCAAATAGGTCAAGAGACATAGATGGTAAGAATTATTGATGTTATGAATAATGCTAGACAAGTTGAACAAGAAAGAACATTAGCTATTGATGACAGGAGAAAGATTACTGAAAAGCTACAAGAGAAAGAATCTAAAATATAGAGACTTACTGAACATCACATTGAAATTACCAATCAAATAGTTCTTATGAGTCATGAGGACAACCGAGTGAACATAGAACTCAATGGGAAATTGGAAGCTATTGGTGAACTAAGAGAAGAAAATGAGAAACTAAACCATGAAGTAAGGATTCAGCAACAACACAATGATATGTTCAATAAAATGAAGAAAGTACAAAAGAATGGATGATTTTCTGAACGGACAAAGGAGACTCAACAACAATACTAGTCTAGGGTATACCAAGCATGGAGAATCATCAAACTAAGCTGATCATAAATATGTCTACACAAATCCAAGAGAAAAGAAGCAATCATGCAATCACTGTGGAAAATTAGGCCACACATCAAATGTTTGCAGGAGCAAAGCTAAAGGTATTCCTAAATCCATTTCTACATTCATAGGTAATTGTTATAATTGTAATAAGCATGGACATAAAGCACATGAATGAAAATCTAAGGTGAAAAAACAAAAGAAGGAATCCTACATGGAAAATATTGTTCTACTTACAAAATGCATGGACACACATCTCATGAATGCAGAAAAAAGAAAAACAAAGTATGGAAACCAAAAGAGTAATAAAATGCTTATAAACTGAGAAGAGTCGGTAACTCATATGTTTGGGATTACAACACATGGGTAAATTTCACAACATGTAGTAGATATGGACACATAGCTAAAACATTCATGAGGAAATAGATACAAAGATCAAGGAACTAGACTAACTTCAAAATATAATGTTTACACTATCATAAGGTCAGTCACCTAACAAGGACTACAGAGACCGAGTGACAAAGTCAAGAACTTTTTCTAATGGGAACACTATTGAAGATATCAAGAGAATGAGAAATCAAATGTGGAGGAAAGCTTCAAGAAAAGATGATGTTGGACCAAGTATTGTAATAGGTGACACCTCATTGAATAGATCTGGTGATTCCACCACCCCCACCTTAACACACAAGTAAGTATGGAACTGCATTATACAAAGCTATATTTTAGATCAGTTCCAATATTCATTGACAATATGACAAATTTACATGAATGGAGATGCACTGTGGTATTACTTGTTATGATTTTGAGAATCCCGTCTTGTCAGTCAATACACACTGAGCATCGTCGGTGTACATATAAAAACAAAGTTGTCAATATAAATTGAGCATCATCGGTAAACACATAAAATACAATTAAGTCTTCGCTACATACTGAGCATTGTCGATGAACATGTGAAAAGTACAACTAAGTTGTCACTTGCCCCAAACGTTGCATTCTCACCAAGGATGAAGTCTTTGGTATGATACCTGAGCATCTTTGTTTCATCAATCGAGTGGTAGATGAAGCATTAAATGCACCACTTAGGTTATTTTCTATAAATAGGGAAAAAAAGAGCTCATTCATTCACTAAGAAAAAATGATAAAATAATATAGCGAAGACAAGCGACCAACAGCAACAAGATTGCAGAGCAATTCACAACAGATTCAAAGGCTACTCTGACAAATTCCTAGCATCTAAAGCAAAGATCAAGTGAGTATCTGGACTCACTAAGCTCACAATTCATTTGCAGAGAAGCCCTAATTTCACAAAAATGGCAACCACATCGTGAGTCTCAAAGATCAAGAATATCAAGGACAAGAAGATCAATCTGATCAAGAACACAACCTATGAAGAGCCTAATTATAAATTTTTCCCAAAGGTTTCTTCACAACCTGACAACAAGGGAGCATTCTCAAGAATCCCTCCTAGAATTTTGCTAGTTGAAGATATCCGCACATACATCCACTACAAGGTTGTAGAGATCAGAGATCTTGAGGTTGAATAAGCTTACTAGAAGCTTTGCCAGGATAGAAACCTTAAAGATGAACACAAGAACACTGAGGTGAAAGGGTTAACCAATGCCCTAATGTTTGTGAAAGAGTTTAAGACTGAGTGGATACACATTGTACTTTAACCAGTACATGATAGGAAAATGTAGTTGGATGAACCAAAACCGATCACAAAGAATGTGATTCATGCTGTTACATGTTGTCTAGTAACCGACAAGGCTAAATCCCTAAAGCATTCTTCTCACCCCAATATTGAAAAGTTAACTGGTGTAGTATGGGAAGACAAAGCTTTGAAAGTTAACTCAATCAATGACCTAGAGATGAAGTTCAGTGCATGTGTGATTAGGTACAAGGTATTCCAAGCTAGCCGATTGATCATCATAGCTTGTGGAGAAGTTGACACTGCTTATAAGATTGTGAAGAAGGGACTTCAACTGGACTTATCTAAGGTGCTATTAAAGAAATTGGAAGAGAATATGAGAACTATTAGATCAGCCAGATCTAATTCATGTAAGTTCAGTTCACTCCTTATGTGCACATTCTTCTACTTTCAAAATTTCTTTCCATCTGTCAGTAATGTTAATTGGGAAACAACCTGACCAATAACTGCACAAATTAGGGAATTCATTAAGTCACTAGGGGATAATTTCACATCTGTAATGGATGCATACTTCACCACTTTCAAGGATAGAATGCACAAGAGAATGAGAATACCTGCACAACTGATGGAACAATACAAGGATGACATATTTTTCATAGTGGATACTGACACCACTCTAATCAAACAAGTTGTACCGAGAACAACATGGTTAACACCATTGGACTATGAGATCAAAATTGATCAAGCCACAAATGCTATTGAAGCCCTGCTAAATGAAGCAGTGGACAAATCATTGGGCATATTTGGAGCATATGAAGAATCCAAGGATAGAATCAAAACTGGCTTAGTAGTGAAGACAATTAAAAGGAAGAAAACAAAGATGGTGAAAACTCTTGAGAAGAAACTATCGATAAATGATGAAGAATCAAAACAAAATGTCACCAAGGGACAGTCATCCATCGGTGAAGGTAAAGAGATAACTAACTATGAGTCCACTGAATGAGATGCACCACCATCCAAGAAGGCAAAGGTTACAAATGTAACAAATGCATCAAGAACAAGTAGTAAAACAACAAAAGAAGTAGACTCATCACCAGTAAAGAAAGGTGTTGTGAGGACTTATCAGAAAAGAAAGCCTCAAACTAGGCCATTAACACCAAGATAAAGAAGAAAATATATAAGAGGAAAAGAGGAAAAGGATGTCAATGAACATGGTGAGAGAGAACAAGGACTCCAAACTGAAAAGCTCAAAGTTCCTAAAATAGTTGATGAAGTTGCAGAGTCAATCATCAACATCGAGAGAATATCACATCAAAAGATTAGACAATGACTAACCTTGTCTCCCGGAGATCAAAATAAGATAGAAGAAGCCATAATTAAGGAAATAATTGCATATAAGTTTGTACCAATACAATTCAACAAGACTATGCCACAAGAGATTAATGACAAAATATCAGCAAGATGGACATGTGTCTTACATACAGAAAAATAGATAAGGGAAAGATCCCTAGTTACGCTCATGCCACCCAAGTCAACAGTTGAAGAAATTGATTCAACAATGAAGAAGCATGCAAAGAAATTCTCAGAGAAGATGGGAGCATACAAAGTACTAGAGGGAAGATTAGAAGACCTTAATAAAGAAAGAAATGAGATTAGGAATGAAATATTCAATGCCCCAAGCAGGTAATTGCTCTTACTGAGACACCTAACTATGAGAGAAGAAGGCCACACCGAACCCAGAACACATTTTCATCAATGACACCGAGGACATAAATCTAGTTGATTTGACAATAGAGGAAAGTAAGGCCATGGATGATGTACCTCAGATATTACAATCATTAGGAGAAACACCATACATCACAGTAAAATATATAACTCTTATTGATTTTGATGATGATCCCAAGATTGATAAATATGTAAATGATACAACCGAGCAAGCAAAGGAAAAGGATACAATGGATGTTGCATAGGTAAATGTACCAGGTCACATGCCTTTATTGATACAATCTATCAATATAATTACTGAAGACAAGGAAAAGACACCTAAGCCTGACGCAAACATATCAGCGGATAAAGGTGATGAACATGGGGAGAAGAAGGATACAAATTATGAAAAGAAAGATGCAAGTGGAGAGGATAAACATAATGATGCTAAGGAAATCAGAGAGGCAAACAAAGCTGTAGATAAAGAAAAGGTTGAAGTGGAGACATCTACTACCGACCAATAGGTCAATATCGAGTAGCATACAAAAGGAACCACACATCCCACATAATCACCCAAATCAAAAGAAACAGAGATGAAACTTGCTATAGTTCTACATTCCCCTGCTTCCAGTACTATTTCAAAGAATAAGATGAAAAGAAAAGCACCGGTCACACTTGAAGAAATCATTTACATACCCAACTGTAATCCTAGAACACTGGATATCGAGTCACTGACAAAATATTGTGAACTTTGCAAGAGGAAGGCAATACATGACATGCTAAAAAAGGAGCACAAAAATTTCCAAGTCCTAAATAATACAAAGGAAATATTATTTTAGATAGTACCTGACACTCAAATTGATCAAAATGCACCAATACTTGATCAATTAGCAGTTCTCACAGAGGCCATTACATCACAGAATGTGGAATCTGACAAGTTGATTGAAGAACATGCAGAAGAAAAGTGTCAATACAAGCTCATAGAGAAAATCAGCCAAGAAGTGGCAGAAAACAAGGTAAAACTTTCTGAGCTAGTTACTACATTGGAACCGATATTATCAGAAGTAGTCAAATTAGTTCAAAAGTTGTGCACACTAGAGCATTTCAGTACTGAGCATAGTGAAAAGATAGCTACAATTGATTTAGATCTTAAAGCAAGTGCACAAAGTCTCACAACCGAGGAAAATGCATTCCAATTGCATTATGAGAAGATTGTAGAATCCAAAAGGTTGAGACTTGAGCTACAAAAGGCTGAAAGAAAAATTAGAGACGAGGTAACCGAGCTTCAAGCTATGTTACTCTTGAATCTCACATTGCTGTTGAAACACATGACTTTAGAAAAAGCATTGATTGTCACCTTAGAAATTTCAGTTACCAAGAGTATATATGACATGCACGCCAGGATCACTTTGGCATACATGAAACTCAAGCACCTCAAGGAGAAATGAGAGAAGCAGATGGAAGATATTCAAAAATCCCATGCACACATATTTGACAAGTTGTAAGTATTACACCTTTGTCATTATTTTCAAAAAAAGGGGGAAATATATGTATAAGGGGGAAAATGTATATACCTTACAAAGAAGGATAACATGTCAAAAGCCAAAGAGGAAAATATATAAAAAGTAGGAAACATGTACATACACTATAATGAGGCATGCACATAGGGGGAGTCATTGACAAGGTAAATACTTGGTGTATATACTGAACATATTAGTTTGCACATATCAGTTTTTGATACTAATGCCAAAGGGGGAGATTGATGATCATAATTTTTCATTAGTATACAATGAAACACTTTTTGGACCATCGGTTACATGATCACTGAGTGACAACATTCAGACAAGTGTAGAGGTCACCGAAAAAGACAAGTGCAGAGGTCACTGAAACAAACAAATGTAGTGGACACCAAAAATATCTTAGCATAATGATCACTGAGATCAGTGAACATCAAAATCACTATCACTGACAGACAGTTCACAGAGTATACCGAGAGTAGTATGTCTACAAAGAAATCACCGAGCACTAGTCTACCAAGAGACAATTTTATTCTTGAGAAAAGTTGATCTAAGATACACGTCAGCTAAAGAACTTCAGTTTTATAAATTTCTTTATGCTTAGATGTAAAACCATTTCTTGAGGAACAAGTAAAGCATATGTAATAGTTTTAATCAGTCTACCTGATTGTGAACATGCAAACTAGGAGATCAAGGTTAAGTTGTAAACATTTGATCATAGATTTTTTCTTGTAAAGTGTGAAACCTAATTAGGTCAATACATTGTATATATAGATGTATAATCAATCAGAACATTGATCATGATTGTAGCCACAACATACATCTATGGATGAGATAGAGAGTTTCATTTAGAAAGACACAAAATAAAGAATTCAGCTATGAAGAAATAAGATTCAAGGCTATCAAGCAAAAAAGAGGGTAAGATCATCAGAAGTGATCACACTTGTAGCCTTAACCAACACCTTCCATTCTGCAAATAGTGAAGCTTTGTGGGTTTCATCCCCACTACAATTTTTACCTTCTAACAGGGGTTTTCTGAGTTACCAATTCTTGTGTCATGTGTAACTAAGTTTCATGAATGTTTCTATGAATGTTTACATGCAATTACATTTATGTTTTGATATTACATGCATAAGGTAGAAAAGCATCAATGGTCGGTAATGCAAGTAAAGATTTCTAAAGGTTAAAGTGATAAAATTTTTAAGGGTACTGATTCACCCCTCCCCTCTTAGTACACACCACTCCATTATTCCAACAAACCTGATCCTCTCAACAAATTATTGATCTCAAACTCAGATTTAAACATAGGATTCTCCTGTCTCCTTATCTAGTCAATAATAAAAGTGGAGTGTAAGTCCCAATCATGCATCAACAACATTCCACTATTTTGCACCAAGAACCTATCATGTTCCAAAGTGATCAATTCACTCTCAGGGTCATATTCCTGGAGTGTTTTTACAATCTCCTCATTTTTATCTACTTTTCCTTCCCCTACTATCAGATTTTGCCTCAAGTCCCTCTGTTTCATCTTTATTAGGAAACTTTTGAATTCATCTAATTTTACAAATTCATCATTCTTCATGAATTCATTGGCCATTATCATTCTTTCATCTATCTATGTATTTAGGATCATTTCATTCTCTCCCTGCCATTCATCTTGTGGCACAGTCTACAATTATGTTATGATTTTTCTAAAATATTTACCATGTTCTATTACTACATCTTTATCCATGCTTTTCCTTTCTTGAACCATTCTATCCTTTGTTTTTTGTTTCTTAACATGTGGTTCTCTAGTAGAAGTGGCCTCTTCTCCAACCTCTTCATACTGTTCCCCTTGTTCTGATTGATCTTTGTTATGCAAGGCCAATGTGCCTAGGGATTCTTGAGATTGTACATCTTCAACACTAAATTTTGTCACTTGTGCCATCATATTGTCATAAGAGTCCAACATTTTATCAATTATTTGAAAATATGGAGTATCACGAAAGAATCTAGAAAATGTATTATCTGATTCTTTCCATTGAAATTCTACCCTCATAAGGTCTTTCCATTTTATTCTCCTCTCCTGGACCTTAATTTTGTCCATCTTATTTTTGACAACATCTTCATCATCTAAGGCCTCATGATCTCTCACATTTTTCCAAGGAGTCATACTTTTCAAACCTATTTTATTGAACTGCTCTGGGTCACAGAATCGTGACACTGTGTTTGACATTCTATATTTCTTCAAAAATCATTTAATATGCTAAAAAGTATTTTTTCCTATAGAAAAATCAAATCCCACCCATAACCTAGTGACAAAAGTACCCTTCTTATGCCCTTCTAATAATTCTTTATCTACCCAAGTAATTTTCCAGATTAATTCTAGGAAAGAAGTTCTAAGTGGGACAAACTTGGGGAAAACATGTGGTGGCTGTGAGAAACCATAAACCCAAATGACAGTGAACTTATCAAAGTAGAAGAAATAACCCCAATTGTGGCTAATATACCAACCCTGAATAAAATTCCAAGGTCTTAACAACCTTCTAACATCAAAAGACAACATTTCCCTTTTTACTCCCAACATGTCTAAGTTTGGAGCAACAATCCAATTTTGAAAAGAAAAAAAGAGGAATGTACTAAAGAGCTATCCCATACCTGGGTCCATCTTTGAATTGGCATTTCAACCCCAAATTCTCAATCAAATAACTCTAATTCTTTGTCCATGGATGCCTTGTTGTAATATAAAATCAGAAACATTTGGTGTGAATAGTGCTTAAAAGTAGGAACATGAACATCTTGTTGTATCTCCACCAATGCAGTATGTATAGCCTCAACCACATAACCCACGTAGTCATAGTCAGTATTGACCTTTTGATGCTGAATGTCCATGGCCATCATCAATAGGTCAGTAGGAGGAGTTGAATCTCCATCGAAACCCAGAACTTTTCTCAAACCATATACTATGCATTTTATATAATTATTGAACAAAGACAAGTCAAAATGTGGATTTATGTTATTTGGAATTACCACCAGATTTAGATCCACCCTAGGCATAAATCTAGGCATTTCATGTTTCTTTATCAAATTTTTCTGCTTCTCATAATCAACTTGTATTTTATCCATGTCAATTTCGGTACATATTGCACTAGAAATTTTGAGGACCTCTACTACTGTCCTTCTATTTATTGCTACTAGGGCTTCTTTTTTCTTCTTCCTGATTAATCTAGCCACTTGACAATAGCTCTTAGCTAGTTATTTGATCAAATCCACATTAATGTACACATTAGGGACAATCAATTTTTCTATATTCATGTTCTATGGATTGCAGATAGGGACTAAATTAACCCTATTGTTCCAGAAGTAGTTAAACAAAGTATTACTAGAGTGATCTAGAGTGATTGGGTTTTTGCATTGACACCATTTGTCTTTCCATTCTACCCAATTGGCACTATTTGCACTAGAAGTTCCAGGTAAGAGCTTTGCAAATTCATCATCTATATACTTCTTCCTTAGAACTTCTTTCTTCCCAAACCCCTTTGAATCTACGCTTGTAGTGGCTTGACTCATCTTTCCTTCTTAATATTAATCTCTAAAAAAAGCTCTACTATTCGCTTAGAAATTCACGAAGGAAGAAAAAGATAATTGTACAAAATCTAGGGACAATTAGTTATACTTATAGCCGATCACATCCACATCTTGTCCACTTTACTGCAATTCCCCAAACTTGCTAAATCATACCATTGGCATCTGCAACTAATGCTACCATTAATTCAAACTTGTGTATCCTTGCTGGAACAAAGTATGCATTTTATTTCTTTTTGGCATTCAAAACCCAGGAAAGAGGCACATGGAATTTTGTCGTGCACTTGCTGCATAAACTAGAAATTCAAAATTTCTTCATGAGTGAGTGATAAAGCTTCTTTATTTATTCATTCGTGCACTCGCAACATCTTCCTTCAAGATCAAGATCATCTAGCAAGTGAATGAAAGCCGTTCATTTTATCTAACTCTTCAATCATGCTCTCACTGCACTTTGTCTTATCATGTTTGAACCTATGCGAGTGAGCGATAACTAAAACTATTGTTTGAATTTTCACTTAGTTGCGCACTCACAACCCTTTTTTGACTTGATCTTTAATCACCGCGAGTGAGCGATAACCCTTTTTGAAATAGGTTATAAGCTACGTGACTCACTCACGGTCCAAAATTTGTTAACCACTAAGCCTTAGTGAGTGAGCAATGACATGAAAATTTTCTTTTCTCGCACACTCATGGTCCAAAATTTATTAACTACTAATCATTGGTGAGTGAGAAATGAAATACAACCTCCATGGTTGCACACTCATAGATTAAAAACTTTAAGTGAACAATCCATTGTGAGTGAGATAAAAATATATTAAATGAAACATAGACCACATCACACACTCGTAGAAGAAAAGATGACATGAAATAAATCTCAGCAAGTAAGCGACTACCTAACCTAAACCTGACTTTCTCACTCGTGCAACAAAAGATGTTAAGTGACTTACCTCAACGAGTGAACGATAACATAAATTTTTCTTTGCTCGCACAACAAAAATGTTAAGTTAAAATTACATGGCGAGTGAGCGATAAATAACTTAAAAACACTTATTATAACCCTATCGCTCACTCACACAGTTAGGTTAACATTTTGCAAGACCGTCATGACTACTCGACCACATGACAATCCCTTTCACTCGCTCACTCGCGCAGTTAAATGACTTTATAATAAAGACAACGTGACTGCGTGGCTAAACATAAAAGGTGTCTGCTTAAAGGCTTATGCACATTTTTATACTTTTTTCACTTGAAAAGGCCATAACTAAAAATCAATAGCGCGGGAAAGGACCACTTTTGAAATATGAAATTTTTTAGAATATAGTGCTAACATGATGAACTCACTCATATGACTGAGTATGCACGAGGTATTTTCAACAAAGGTTAGGTGTTAGCGCAGAGAAAATATTATTAGGTTGTTGTTTGTTCCATGTATTTCCTTCTTTTACATGGTTTCCAATAATATGAAATGTCACATACATGGGATAGAAATATGTAGTGAGACCACTTTCATTCATTGTTGTGGGTATGTGCATCGTAAGGCATTGAGAAGTCATTTACAATGCTAAAGGAAACTACTGGTATAAACAAGTGTGAGAAATAATAAGGGTGGTGTGCATAATTATTGTGTGCATGAAGTAAATATTCATGATTTATTTGGGAAAATAGAAGCATCTACTGCATTGAATCCAATGATGGTTTGATTATTGAAAGCTTCATCAATCTACACCTGTTGATATTGAAAGTTATAGTTGGAATGATATCTGGGTCAAATGCTCATTATGTTCTAAAAATTGTGGGAATATTGTTGGAGATTATGGTGGTTACATATATGCTAGAAAATATTGTTTGTATGTAATCTACAATATTAAATTTTGAGTTGTCAACAAAAGGTCAGAAATTTACTTCTAGACTACTTTCAACTTATAGTTTATTATTGCTCTATTTTTAGATTGAAAAACAATCTATGAAATATTATAAATGAATTTGAATAGCTGTTTCAATTTGATAAGGTGCTTAATTGTTTGAGGCATGTAATTCCATGCATAGACTATTTACCTTTGTGGTATGAAGTCTATAAAAACTAAACCAATTCATTGCAAACAAATAAACATTCACAACTTCAAAAGTATGCAAATTGTTTGACAAAATGATGAAGTAATAGGTGATAGGAAACCTTTTAGGGATTTAAAAAATTGGTAGTCAAACAAGGGAGGATCTTACAGTGGTATAAGGGTCCAATTAGAAAAATGAAGAAAATGACAAATCAAAAAAGTATTTTTTCCTCAAAATAATTTAATGACACGTTTTATGGTGAACAACTAAGGGACTTGCAAAAAGAAAATGAAATAGGAAATTGGCTCTATATAATTGGTTTACTATTAGGATCCATTAAATTTATTGATGGTGTTTTCTCCAAGCTGGAGGAATTAGACTCATATTTGTCTAAACTAGACCAATCAGACTAGAGGCTTCTAAATTGGGCTCTGCAGCCCTCAATGCTTGCTTTGGTCCAACACAAGTTCATGGTAAATCCTTATAAATATTAGACTTGCGGTTTCTTCATGTCTTAGTGAGTTAACATGAATAACAACTCATGTAGCACCCTATAATGATGATGTATTGAGGAAGGTTTTGCAGCTAATTATGGAGAGCCTACGTGCATTACATGATATCAAAGACCCTAGTTTTGGAAAGAGGGCTAAGATTTTAAAAATTGTGGAAATAAATAGACCATTCATCATTATGTTGGATCTGAAATGTGAAAAAATAACTCTTCAAATGTTTCAATGTTTCTTAACTGAAAATAGGAAACATCATTTAGACAATGTAAGGGCTTGTATGCAACTCATTATATCCTTAATCTTAGATGAGGATGATTATATTTGCAAATAGTTGCAATCAAGATTGTTGGCCATTTGGAGGAAGGAAAAAGTTGTATCACCTATTTCTTATGGGTTCTCCAAAAGATTGTTTGAGCATAAAATTGAAAGGTTCAAGAAACAAAATGACTGAAAATGAATTTATCTCAATGGGCTTATAGGTTGCAGGGTCTCCAAAAGAAAGTAAGAACCAAATGAGAAGAGAGCATATTTATTTCACATGTTAAGGGACTTGGACACCCAGTCACAATTGTGGGGTCAATAAGGAAGATAAGTCAACCAAAGAAGTTTGGACCAACGATGAAGAATATAGAAATTCTACAGCTTTGTTCAAACAAAATAACACAAATGATTGTGAGGAAATGGATTCATCTATTATTATATGTAAGGGATATATGAATCTTTATATTGGTGACTTGGAGGTTGTGATTGACAAATTTTTTGATTAGGATGGTCTTATTCAAGGAGAGATCATATCAAGGTATCAAGATGGTTCCAATAAAGTGTATGAATCTTCACATGTTCATAATTTTCTTGAAAATGATGACGTATACACAACCTTAACTTTGTATATAGATATGTCAAACAAGGTTTTGGAGGCCTATGAAGACATTGACAACAATTATGAAATTTCCCAATTTGATGAAAGAGAAAATTTCATGGAGGATGCCCATGTTACCAATTTTTGCATCATGCTCAAATTGGCAAAGCTGAGACAATGTTGGTGAAAGATACATTTGGTACATTTTAATTTTTGAGTATTCATGATTGATTACTTTATGCTAAAAGGGAAATGCAGGGAAAAAGAACATTTAGATTTAATGTGCAAATGCATTTTACAAGTAAAATATAAATGTATTTGCAATCAAGATTTCTTTATTCATTTGCAAATGAATATACAGAATGGGTCCCACACAATCCATGAAAAATCTCTTAAAAACAATGTAAGAAATAAGAAAGAACATGCATATATACAAAAGTCAAGATAAATATAAGGTTGACTCCATTATTTCCTGGGTGGAATGATGGACGAGGTTGTTGAGTGTCCTTTGTTGACTTGTTGAAGATGACCCGCATGCTAGAAGTGCCTGCAAAATATGGAAGAGAGGGTGTTAGTCTAAAATAGACTAAGCAATGATGAAATTGACACCTATATCTAGACATGACAGAAATATAGATACATATTCAAAATGGTGTAGAAAAGAACACATGTTTTTATTAATAGTTTGTTCAATGTGCAAGAACAAGTATGAAGCTATTTTAGGTTGTTGAAGGGACATGCATTCATTACATGTGTGAAACTTTCCAAATGAGAAATGGAGAGGTGAAGACCAAATATTTGAGGAGGCATGTATAATTTTTAGGCATGAGACCTTCTAGATAAATCATGGAGCAGATTTGAAGACCTATGTTGTTGAAGGGGTGTGTTTGTTTTAATATGAAACCTTCCGAAATCCATCATCTCAGATTATCATAAAGGCAACACTATATTTCAAGGCAAGGGAGAAGTAATGGACAACATTCAAGGAGAAATTCAAGAGATAAATTAAAGTAAAAAATGAGAATTTGAGGAAAGTAACAGTAATACATATCTTTCATGCAACCCACAATCAAAGGAGAACACATACATATTAGTAGCAGTTTGATTTTATCTCAACAAAGATAAAGCTACAGGAATTATTAGATATACAAAGTTTAGTATCAACATACATAAAGAGAGATAGTGACAATTAATAGAACCAATCATAGTGCTATTCCATGAAAAAACAAGAGAATCCTCAAGGCATTTATAGTCTTAATCAATACAAGCCACTAGTGTCATTGAATGTTTCACTGTAGTTGCAAATATATAGATAGTTTTAGACAAAAAACAATAACTTCAACCAATAAATACAACTATTATTTCCATATACATTCAGGAGGAAGTTCACAATAGTATGATAGTCTCTGAGAGAAGCTTGGGTAATGAATGTATTTTGAGACAAATATGAGTGTTTAAAGTGCACAATGAGTTGCCATAATGATAGCAATGATATTCAATGAGCCATTATAGGGATAGATGGTGTTATGGAATGGATAGGAATATCTAAATGGAATCACTACATACTAAAATAAATGATGGACAAATGGAGAAGCAAAGAGAAGGTCTATAAAGAAGCATTGTATTAATGTTAGTCATTCATCATATTCTCAAGAGTAGGTCCATTTTCTATTGGAAAATAGGGAGGACAAACATTCATTGTTAGTGTCTCAAGGAATCAACAAGAGGGTGCAACTATAAAGGAAACTTAGCATTCATAAAAGTGGAGCAAACAGTTTTAACATGTATCATTATGAGAGGATAGCATGGGAATACATAAGCATAGATAGATGGTGCATGTGACTAATGAGAAAACAATACATTAATGAGAATCATTTTAGTAACATATAGCTGGTCCAAAAGAAAGATAGATCCATGGCTTGTAAAAGAGAGTTTTTCTCTCTGGAGATATTCATACACCCGGTATAGAGAGGCCCAGCTTCACAACAAAATAATTATCAAACATGGGAAAAGAAATATCATGATATGGTAGAATGTATAGAGAAATAACTTATGCTATTCACAATGTTTTTCAATACGTGATAAAAAATTAAAAGATAACTTTATTTTGTTGTTACGGTAAAAGAACTGTTAAAAGGTAATCATGCATGGAGCCTGAGTTTTCTACAGAGACAATCATGATGATACTATGAAGTCCTAAAAAATATGAGTAGTCATGCTTGACATCATGCTATTGGTAGTTAATCAAGGCATACAATCAATCTATGAGTGATTCAATAATATCAAATGGTGGTTAGTAGATCAGAATGGAGCTAGAAAATAAGGCACAAGAAATAAATCCATATCTAAAAGTAGAGATGTCAAAGACTCGCAACAAAAAATTATAGATTTTTTTGAAATCCTCTTTTCATTTATGAAATTTCGCCATTAGGAGATAGTACTAGTCTTCAAAATATGCAAAGAGTTCCAGTTTTCCTTCTTTTTAGGTAAATGAGGGTCATAAATGGAAGCATCATAGATTTCAAAGCCAATACAAAAGCCATAGACCGTCGATGAGCATTCTTTTTAGTCTTAGATTTTAAGTGTTAAAATATGAAGAGCTCCAAATATCAAATGTACAGAGTAACTACAGAGGTAGAAAAACTCTTTTCAGAAAGATATGAAAGATGGCAAGGAGAAGTCACATAAATAGCAGCACACATACCTGTATGTGATAAAAGACGACCTACAAATAGAAGCTTGCAACCAGCTTTCAAGAAATATGCAAGAAATCTTGAGAGACAACCACCATCACAATTCATGGCCATAGGCATAGCAGTAAAAAAGTTTTGAGCATAAAAAAAGTTAAAAGAAGGAGTATGCAGGGTACTCCACAAATGAACTAGTCAAAATCAATGTGGAAGTAGAGAATCAACTTCAATCCAAATCCAGCATAAACACGGTGACCAGAGGAGGGAAGAGCAACATCAAGACAAAGAAATATGAGTCAAATGAGGTGTTTAGGGATCTTCACCCTACATAACTTATGGCTTTAACCTTAGTGTTTTTCTTTGGTTTAGTCTGTTAGGTCGATTAAATTTTTTTTGCAAGCAATTGAGTCCTTGGTCTGCAAGCTTCAAGTTATGGTCAAGTGTAGATTTTGAAACCCTTGTTTTTGAGTCTTCAAGTGTGAAATCTTATGTTAAACCCTAAGTGTTAAGCAATTTCTAATTCTGCGTTACCTTTTTCATCACTTAAGTTATGTGTCTACCCATGTGTTTATTAAACGGGGCCATGTTTAATAGTTCATAAATCTCTAAGTACTTTAATGTTTTGTAAGTCTGAAAACCTGCAAGTCCTTTATTGATACTAAATCATGTATCAGGAAAGTTATTTTTGATCCAATGATTCAGGCATTCTTGTAAGATGAAGGTGATTGAGATATATGCTTCAAGGCATTGTGCCATGATGCCATGTGTATCTGGTGGGACCAACTACAGTTGAAATGAAAGTCAGAAGATAATCATAGATGCTTTTTGATCTAATGGCCTGCGCTTTGCCTTAAGATGAAAGATGATGTGAAGTTAACCTTCAAGGGAACATGCCATGATGATGCATGTCCAAGTGGGTCCAAGCATGGTCATAAAGATAAATTTAAATAGAGGACAAGTCAAATTTGATCTGACGGTGATCGCAAAGCCTCATGAAGAAGATGCTAGTGAATTAACCATTGAGGGAAAGCGCCATTGTGACACCTGGTAGATAGTGGGCCTAACATTATAATAAAGAATTAGATAAATCATGGGCATATTCAAAAAGATTAGATGATGGGAATTAAGCCTCAAACACTAAGTGAAAGGATTTTAACCTTTGAGGGAACACGCCATTGTGATGCATGTCCCACTGGGTGAGTTAAGACCATGGTTGGTAGATAGCTGGTTGACTAAAGACAAGACAAGTTAAAAAGGATTTGACAGTAGGCATGAAGACTCAGATTCAAAGTAATAAGTTTTCAACCATTGAGGCATTGTGCGGTGCCACCATGTGTCTCTGCAAGATCACAACCACGGGTTATAAAGTGAAGTAAAGGCAGTAAAGATCATGAAGATCAGAAAGTTGGCCCTAAGACTTGAACATAAAGTGTTAGATGTTTAATCATCGAGGGAACATGCCATGGTGATGCGTGTCCAAAGTGATGGGACCCTCTAGCAACGTAAAGTAAGGTAAGATGCCAGCAAGTATGTAATGATCTAACAGTGGGCGTAAAGCCTCAGATCAAAAGTGTTCGAAACATAATATTCAAGGTAATGTGCCATGGTGATGTGTGTCTAATGAGATGAATTTTATAAAGGAATTGTTGTGGACTATCTGATGTAAAGGAAAGCTGTCAAAATTGACGGTTATGTTTCAAAAATGCTAAAGTAACAGTTGTGAACCGTTAGCCATGAGATTTCAAACTCAGATCAAATAATGGCAAACATGTGTTTCTCTGCAGTGAAAATTTAATGTACAGAGATGATGGGATTGTTATTTTATTGATCATTCAAGTCTTATTCTGCATAATTATTAGAATTGTGGAGGGAAGCAAAGTTGTAGTGATCGCATTCAGATTTTCAAGCCATCTACGAAACTGGTAATTTTTTGATACTGTTCTTTTTGAGTTCTGAGAAATTTGAAGGAATATTAGGGTTTGTAGTAAGAAGATCTTATTCTTGAAATTTTTAACTTGTTAGACTTTTAAAAAAACTAAATTCAAGATGCCTCCCAGAAGAGAATTTAAAGGGAAAATAGACTACAAGGAGAGAAATGTATGTGATGACCTGTTACAGCAGTTGACTAGGTCAACTAATTATTCAACCAAGATCAAGGAGATAGTCCCTAAAACCCCACATTTGAAAATTGGCAAAGGTCTATATGATTTGGGTAAATGGGTTAGAGATGCCAAGATAAGTATGACTGGTCTAGCTCTGTTCAAGGTAGTTTTCAGCCAGAGAAATGTCTATGCCCCAAACAGTAATGTATGGCAGTTTGATGTAGGAAAATTAGTGGTGCATGGAGTTTTATGGACATAGACATGCTTTTGTAGGTAGCTGACAAATATGATAACATAGCTAGAGTGGCAAGGGATAAAAATGGACACATCATGATCAATGTGATTGTAGAGGAAATCAGAGAAGTTTTTAGGTTGAATGATGAAGATACCCCTTTGGAGAAGATTGATTTTAGTCAGCTTAAAGAAATATATCAAGCTCAAAGGAGATCCTTAGAGGTGAGCCACTGAAGGAATTTTTTAACATAGTTAGGGACTTGATTATGGTAGGGACAAACACCAAAGAACCTTTTAAACTTGATTACTTTACTCCAAAATCTAGAGGAGTATATAGGGCTCTTTGTCAAATCTGTGGGGATGATGAAGAAAATGAGATGACCATCCATTATATGTTTGTGATGGTAAAGATCTTGTATTCTCATATAGTAATAATTTTTGATTTTGATCCATACATTGCAGACCTAATACATGAGGGTTTGATAGGCATCAAGAACAAAAAAGTTGTCAAACCTTTTGCATGGTACTCCATGCTGATGCACATGTTTTTGTTTAAGGGGGAAAATTACTTTGAGAAAGAAATGAACTTGATGAGAGTAAAGGATGATGAAGATATGCCGGTGCAATTGTGGAATGAAGATATGATAATAAAGAAGAAATTTATATCACATTTGATAGATGTTTTGCTGCCAGACTTAGGGCATTATTGCTGTCTAATGATCCTAGAATTCCTGTGTAACTATTAAAACTCTTGAGGCCAAAGGAATATAATCAAGAAATTAATATAGTACATAATTGGGGTGATGTTATTCTTTACCTAGTATCAATAGTGTTCAGAGTTTATGGCTTTAGAGGAGTCCCAAATATATTACCTTACAAAGTGCCTGCTAAGATGGGATTAGCAGAAATAATAAGGAAGATTGGAGGCCTACAGGAAGAAGCACTAATAGGAAGAGGGAAATGAACCATTTCTACCATAATCACAACAATGCATCAATTCATCATCACAAAGGGAGGATGGAAACACTTGCAGACTTATTTGGACCCTTATAATTAGAGTACTATAATATCAAGATGTGCTGATCCTAAAGAATTTATCAAGGATATGTTGAGGGAGAAGACAAAATGCTTAGTTTTGAACCATCAGTTCAATTTTCATGAAGATGTGATCAAAGATGAATTTGATTTGATAGAGCAAGAGATCAGAAAGGAAAAATGGCTAGAATATTAGAAAAGCCTTGATATTGTGCAACATTTTGATAATTTGTATGACCCTTTGAAGGAATTTAAGCCATGGGATAAGAAGATGGATTATTTAATGGTGATGTTTGAAGACATCATGTAGGCATTAAACTAGAAAAGGGATATCATTTTACAAACAAAGCCAAAGAGGGGCAAAATAATGTTGAATAGGATAATTCCTATTAGGAATGTCCCACCAAGGAAGTATGTCGTGTACCAAAGCAGAGGATATAGTACAATCCTACCAAAAGCTAAAAAGACCCTTGATCCAAAAGGGAAAAGGCAACTAGATTCTAGTACTAAATAATTTCCATCCCCAAAAAGGCAAAGCATAGAAGGAGAACAGAAACAATAATAACATGAAAAAATATACACTCCTTCCCAATCTCCAATCCATATAGATGAGCAGGCTGGAGCAGAGCAATTGTTACAAATGGGAAATGCTGGGAAAATATGTATCACAGCCCAAGAGATACAAGAAGGAATGCCTGAAGCTCCAAAACATGCTAAACTAGATTTAATAGTTGCAGAATATGCTGGGAAAGAATTAGACCCCTTGAAATAATAGGCAAGTGACAAGTTTCTTTCTGATGATAGTTCTGTCAAATCTAGAGCATTTTTGCAATTCTTATGGAGAGTCCACATCAATGCATTCAAAGATAAGTGCCAAAAAAAGCAAGAGGAACAAACTGCAAGGAGGAAAGAAGAAATTGAGAATGAAAGAAACAAGAAATGATATCCAATTTTGAGAAGATAACTCTTGAAGAAGGAAGAGAGTTGGTCAAAAAAGTAGTGTTAATACTTATAGAATTGGACATAGTAGATGCTATTATTTTTGATGCTGAGAGAAAGGAAACCAAAAATATCCATGCTACTGAGGCAGAGGAAAAACAAGCATCCAAGGGAGTGAAATTTAGTGAAGATCATGCAGTCTTGGTTATGTGGCAAATAAAAAAGAAGAGCCATAAGACAACTAGTGGAGATGACCATGCTGATCATACTGGTAGTCTATTGGTAAGAAGAGTTGCAGACACTTCACGAGTAGAAGCAGTTGGCCTCACTTTGGAATTAACAAAATTTATTATGAAAGTGGTTGAAAAACAAGAAGAAGAGATCAAATGCTTGAGAGAAAAATTTGAGATATTGATGAAGGCTTATAATGATGAGGTGCTAAAATCTATTGAAAAAGATAAGAAGATTGCTGTCCTAGAAGGTAAGCAAATAGTTCAATTTTCTCCTCAAGTAATGATTACACAAGGTCCACATCAACCCTCATCATCCAGTTCAATTATAACATATCCTCCTTCTCCCATGCCATCAAGTACCACTACATAGGAAGACCTGGAATTGGAAAGGGAAAGACTAATTGTTGAGAGGACTAAGTTGGAACAGTCAAGGAAAAAATGGGATGAAGACTATGTAACATTTAAAGAAGAAAAGACATGGATACAACAAAGGTATGCTGACAAAATACATGCCACTTTCAAGCAATGTAATCAGGACTTAAGCCCTGCTACCATTTATTTGCAAGGAAAGAAGATTGTCAACATAATGGACGAATTCAATGAAGATAAGGATAAATGGGATCCAATAATGGATAGATGGAAGGGAAAGAGGGAAGAATTGAAATTCTTCTATTCTACATCCAAATAATAAAATAATGTTGATATCATGCTAACTAGCACTTATAAATGCTTTAAATTATTAATGGACTTAGACATCAAGAGGAGCATCATTATGAGGAAGGTGGAAAATTTGAGGAAGGAATATTCAAAGGATCGTTATGAGATGTTTCCTAACCTATTTAAGAAGAATGGTGAAATAAAAAATAACCATTATGGATGAGGCAGATGAATGAGGTGTTGGCAACAAGGACTAATAGTGTTATTACTTTGGAAAGCACACTTCTATTTGTCCAAACTGTAGAAATCATTAATAAAGCCAGGTCATTCTTTGAGTTCTAGAAAGAGGAATTTGAGAAAGCCAGTGTCATTTGGAATGAAATTAACAACAAGAAGAATGAATTCATCAGCTTCGCTTGGCCAAGTGATGAGGTGTATACTTCATGCAAGGACATATATAATGTAGTTGATCAAGGAGAGGGTGATAATGTGTAGAAGATAACAAGTGACAATGCTTCCTATTTCTTAAATAAAATAGACAAAGGTAAAATATCCTGCATAAATAAGATCAAGGACAACAATTTCCAAATGGCAGCTACCAAACAAATTTAAAGCAGTTAAAAATACCTAGGCAGTCAAAAGATAAAATACTTTGAATATCTTGTAACAAAAGTGGTTAGCACTTATCTTGCTATTTTGTATTTTTATTGAGTCATTTGTTTTGTCCTCATTCCAATTGATCTATATCTTGTTGCAATCCTATTCTATAAAAGGATTCCCAAGATCATTGGAAGGGGCTAGAAGAATTGTATTGTAAGCATTTTGCAAGGTTTTAGTCAGGGAAATATAGTATAAGTTTATACTAGATAGGTGTGATAATTAGAAATAAAGTTGAAAGATATCTTGTAGATTATTGAAGAGGTTATCTTTGAGTACATATTGTATACTAGAATATGATTCTCTAAACTTAATACAAAGATCCAGATTCTAATCTCTCCTGTGTCATATTGTTTTGTGAGTTGTGAATTTTTTGATTCATTAGCATAGAATTTCTTTGTGTGTATGTACTTATTTGAGAGTTTTGATCAAGGATTAGATTAAATGATGATCTCATTAATACATAGATTCATTTGAGATATGCTAGGATTTTATGAGTAGTTCGGGTTTGGGATATTTGTTTTTATGGCTTAGAATCTCTAATGAATATTGATTCTAGTATATTATATTTGAGTTAGAGAGTAGCCTAATGGATAAAGCACTAATCTAAAACTGATAAGTTTTTTATTACTACATATCTAGATACATATTGGTTGTGTTTCTATGTAAACAAACATAAAATCCACTAAGTCTATATTTGTATCAGTTTGTTGTGAGTTCCTATCTCATGCTCCATTTCATGGTTGATGTTCAATGGATAATTAACCAGTTATCTAGTATCTCCCGGTTATGTTGAGTTTTTGTGATATTGCTGCTTTGATGAATACCATATAGGAATATCTAAAGGTATTATAGGGTATCCCCCCCTTGGTATCACAGAACCTAAAGAGTAGAAGTATTGTAAGAGTGCTTTTTAGTTGGTCCTTTTCATGCATGTAGTAATATTTGGAGTTGGCTTCTCTATAAAACTTGTCAGAAGAAGAAAAGGTTGTATTTTTTTTGCTACATAAAAAGTAACCAAAAAAATACCAACTCTACTGGGGAATAATTTTACATTGTAGTAAGTGAGTAAGGTTTCTCAAGTTGAGCTAGACTCCTAGCCTACTTACTTATTATACCAGTTAGTTGACCATTGAAATATAGAGTTTATCTTTGCATATCCTAGTGATTTATATTACCATTGAAAATGTATCGGGATAGTGCTTAGAACCTTGTTGTTATTTGTTATCCTATGAAGACCTTTTATAGTGAAATATTTATTACTCAGAGTTAGTGTGTATTTTCCCAGCTAATTATTGGGTGGCGACTTGAAGGAATATCTGCATTAGTGCTAAGTTATAATAATTTGATACACCATTATCTAACTATGAGTTATAAAAATACCAGATCCATGATGAAGAATCATCCTGGGAATGATTTGGAAGGTGAAATTCCATCTACCTCCAGAGTCAGGCAATCAATGAAGAAGAATGATAATGGAACTACTCCTAAAGCTTGGAGGCAAAGAAGGAACACACGAATAAACACTTCTATTTCCCCCAATCCTAAAAGAGATACTGTAGACATTGAACATGATATACAGTTGGGATTGGGAGTATATGGTGAGTATTACTCTCAAAGTGAGAGAATTGATGATGGAGAAAGGTATGCTAGGAGAATAGTCCATGGAAAATACCAAGGACATGAAACAAGGTCCAGATCTAAAAGAAAAGGCAAAGAGAATAGGAATTATCCTAGTGATTTGAGCTCTCCCTCATCTAAAAGGCCTCATGCTCATCATCACAGAAGAGAAAGAACTATTATGGAGGAAACTTCAGAATCTAAAATAACTGTCGTAGATTTTGAGGAGATTTTTGAGGAAGTAGGTGAACTGGAAAGAAAGATCCAAGAGTATATTGCCTTAAGACAAAGAAACTTAAGACAAAGAAGAGAAAGAGAGAAAGATGAGAGAATCATACATGGTCAGATCCAATCCAAACAATTGAAAAGGAAATTGCAAGAGTTAGAAGCAATAAATGCTACTGTTATACCTAAAAAACTTGAATATGAACCTTTTGTCCAGCAGTTGTATGATACATAGAAGTCCAAGGAAAAAGGTAAACAGAAAGTAACAACAATTGAAATAAATGAGCCAGTGAAAAAAGGGAATGCAATGGATCCCATGACTAAACTGGATACTGATTTGGAGAGAGCCAACAGAGAAAGGGAGATCATAGCCAAATAATTAGAGAAGGCTAAATTGGAAGCCTCAGCTCTTGAGATGAAAAAGGAAAATTGAATTTCTTAGGCAAACCTCTGGTCCTCCTGTTATTACTAATGCTAAGTTGTCTGTGAATTCACAAATGAATCTACCACCACCAAATGGTCCTAGAAATGTAACTACATCAAATGCTGCAACATCAAATGTTCAAGTTACCAATTCATCTCAAAGAACACCTGTCTATACAGAGAGGTATAGGCAATTTATTTTCCTTGGTATTCCTGGATATCCAAATGAAATTCCCAAAAAATATTAGAGATAATCTCCCAAAATTTGCTGGTAACAATGTTATAACATGTGAGGAGAATTTAAATAATTTCATGGATATGATGGATGATTATGAGATTTGGCATGATGATATAATGATGAAATTATTTGTTCAATCACTGAATGAGGATTCCAGGGACTAGTTTAGAGGGTTGCCCCATGGATGTGTTGGATCTATGGATGAAATGAAAGAATGTTTCAGAGATCAATATGGGGATAAAACCAATGAAGGTTTCATGCTAAATGAGTTCAAAAATATAAAGAACTCAAATGAAGAAGTGGTGGAGTTCAACATCAGATTCCAGAGAGAAATGCACAAGTTTCTTCAAGTGATGAGATTAGATGATAAGGTATGTCTTGCTACTTATCTTAATGCTTTTGATGCAAAGATGGATTATCTTTTAAGAGATAAGAACCCTATAAATATTAGAGAAGCATATAAGATAGCAGTAAATATTGAAACAAATAGAAGGGTTTCAGGAAAAGTGGGTAGGAGAGAAGATTGGAAACCAACCAGGTACAATAAGAAATAATCAGATAAACCTTTGAATACTAAACCAAAAGAAGATGATAGCCTTAAGTTGATTCTAAATGCCTTGAAAGATTTAAAACCTGGAGAAAGTAGTAACAATAGGGTTCCAAAAAATGATAATCCTTCCTATGGAAACTTAAATAGACAACCTAGGATATAGAATTATCCTTACACTACTCAATGGGAGGATGGGAAACCCATTATTCCACAAAAGAAAGATAAGCTTGATGAGAAAAATCTTG
Source organism: Thuja plicata (assembly GCA_018584345.1). Taxonomy (NCBI): domain Eukaryota; kingdom Viridiplantae; phylum Streptophyta; class Pinopsida; order Cupressales; family Cupressaceae; genus Thuja; species Thuja plicata. Next base: position 4,068,387 of record MU223426.1, on the reverse strand, counting down.
ACCCTCTACACAAAACCACTGCGAACATGTGCAATGATAATCCCTGGTGTATGGCTTGCCAATCACCTCACAATCCTGATTACTGTATTATTGCTGCAAGAATCTCTACAAGTGAAGATCAGGAAAATAATGAAGAGGAAGCATATGATGATAGTGGTTGTGCCATGACTTCCCCACATGTTTGGAATGAAACATATTATCAACATGATGATTCTGACATACAAGACTGTGAGATTGATAATATGAGATGTAATGCAGAGTGTTGTGATGAGACCCCTATCCTTAGAAGACCATCTGATGAAGAAATTTCTAAAATCACAACAAACATGGTTGCACAAGCAAGGGGAAACTATAATTTAAGAAACAAAATAGCTGGAAGTACAGATGGAAAAACTACCAGTATTTTTATTAAAGATACCACAAATAGTACCAAAAAGCCACAAGAGAAGGAAAAATAGGCTGAAGGTGCAAGTAAAATTATGATAAAAAAAGGCAATAATCCTACTGGTCCAAATGTTTATAAAGAAAAGGTAAAAAAACTAGAAAGTTCCATGCCTCATCCTAAAAAGGAGGATAAGCAACATAAAGGAGATGAACCCAAACTCGCTTCTCAAGTAGAAGATAAGGATGATATAAATCAAAGATAAGATTTGTCTGATATGAATATGGGGCAACTCTTGTCTTAAATAACTGTTAAGGTACCTCTGTTAGAAATGATGAGGGTAGGAGAGCATAAAGAAAAGGCTTTAACATGGATGAAGGGTGTTAGTTCAACTAATATTATGGGACCAGAGGAAAGTAAGAAAGTTTTAGACATAAAAGAAAAAGCCACAAGGGAATCTGATGAGCTTGTGTCAAAGATTCCTCAGATTTATTTGGATACCAATATTGTTGGTACTACTGTAGAAACTGTATGTCCCTTTTTCTTAACATTGTTGATAAATGGAAAAATGTTAAAAAAATTGTATGGTTGACTCTGGGGCATCTAATACTATCATGCCTACAGAAGTTATGAGATCTATGGGATTTAAGGTAGATACACCACATGGGAGGTGTCAAGCTATGGATGCTAGAAAGTGCCTATCATTGACACCATTAAGGCATTGCCTTATAAATTGGTAGCTTTACCAGGTAAAGTATTAACAATGAGTGTGTTGGTTGTAGATATTCCCCCTCAATATGGAATATTGTTATTAAGAAAATGGAGTGCATCAATGGGGGGAAGCATTTAGTGTGATTTGTCATTTGCTGCTTTCAATATTGATGGTGAAAACATTAAGGTATCAAGGGAGACTAGAACTCCTCATATGATTGAGGAAGACGATGATAATAATATAAATTTTTTCTTAGATACTAAGATGTGATCATTTCAAGTGTAGGAGAAGCAAGTTGCAAGAAAATTACAACCCGCACTATTATATGAAGACACAACTAATTTATCTCAATAAAGTAAGTTATGGGTAATGTATTTTGATTGTGCTAGTTCTAGGGAGGGGGCTCATGCTGGAATTTTGTTGATATCTCCCTCAGGAAGGACTTTCAAATTTTCATTTACATTGTTATTTAAATGTACAAACAATGTGGCAGAATATGAAGCTCTATTGATTGGTATGAGACTGGATGCCAGACATGGAATTAAATGTCTCAGAGTCATTGTAGACTCTGAACTAGTGGTGTCTCAAATTAAGTCTAACTATGCTTCAAAGAATCATATGTTGAAACAATATAGAAATGCAGTCTGAGATGAACTTGAAAAGTTTGATGCATTTGGTATTGACTGGATGGACAAAAGCCAAAATAGAATGGAAGACTTGCTTGAAAATATAGCTTTAAGGCCAGAAGATATTACCTTTACTGGTATTTCTAAAGTAGAGGTTCAATCTAGGCCCTCAATACCTGATAATGTGGAAAAATGGCAAGTTTTTGATGATGATGTGGACATCCGGAGATTATTACACTATGAAGCAGAATTTGGAAATAAGGAGATTGATTTCAGTGGGTATATAGAGACTTTTGATGGAAAAGATATCATTTTAAGCAAGGAAGTGTTAAATCTGAAATCAAATAAAGTACCAAAAGGGCTAGTTGTGCTTGAAAGAGCTTTTGATAATAGGGATAAGCCATTTTTTTGTAAAAAATGTAAATAAGCCTAAGGATTTGGAAGAAGTAAATGTAGGAACAAGTGATGTTCCTAAAAAATTATTTATTGGAAGAAAGATGTCACCAAAAGTGAGAGAGGACCTGATTCATTTATTGAGGAAATACAAAAGGGTCTTTGCCTAGACATATGATGATCTAAAGGCATATAATGAGGATCTGTTTCAACATGAAATTCCTTTGAAAGAGGATGCCAAGCCTTTTAGACAAAAGAAAAGACCCATAAATCCCACATTAAGACAAAAAATGGAACATGAATAATGAAGATGAAAGATGCAAGAATCATCAAACCCATCATACATTCTTCTTGGGTTTCCAATTTAGTTCTTGCCAGGAAGAAGAATGGAGATATCAGACTATGTGTGGAGTTTAGGAACCTAAACATATCATCCCTCAAGGATAAATATGCTCTCCCAAACATGGAAAATATTTTACAAAGGGTTACTAGTTGTGAATTAATGTCCATGATGGATGAATTTTTAGGTTATAACTAGATAATGGTCAAAGAATCAGAGCAATTTAAGACTGCATTTACTACACCATGGGGGACATATGCTTACATTAGGATGCCTTTTGGCCTAATAAATGCTGGGGCCACATTTCAGAGAGCCATGGATGTTGCTTTCTCAGATTTCCTATAGAAATTCTTGGAGGTTTATCAAGATGACCATACAACATATTCTAAGAAAGAGGAACAACATTGTCAACACTTAGAAAAGATTTTTATAAGAGCTCTTGAATTTGGGACCTCTCTCAATCCCAGGAAATGCACTTTTGGAGTAACAAAAGGTAAGTTATTGGGGCATATTATTTCAAAGGAAGGGATTAGAATTGACCTAGATAGGGTAGCTTCTATTGACAAGGTTCCACTCCCAATAAATGTCAAAGGTATTCAATCTTTATTCGGTCAGGTAAAATTTCTCAGGCAATTTGTCACAAACTTTGCTAAAAAAAGCAGGCCAACATCCAAAATGCTAAAGAAAGATGAAAAAATGGAATGGGATGGAGAAGCCACATAGTCTTTCCAAGAAATAAAGAAAGCTATCAAGGATTCCCCTATCCTAAGAACTCCTGACTATTCAAAACCTATGAATATTTTTTCATTTGCATCATGCCATACTATTGCTACTGTCTTGTTACAAAAAAATGAGGAAGGGTTTGAACAACATATTGCTTTCTTTAGCAAGTCCTTGTAGGATTCATAACTAAAATATGATATAAATGAGAAGCAAGATTATGCACTAGTAAAATCCGTTAAAGATTTTAGATGTTATTTAATAAGTGCAATAGTAGCTGCCTAAGTACCCTCAGTAGCAATAAAAGACATCTTCACCCAAAAAGAGGTGTCAGGTAAAAGATGCAGATGGATCAATAGGATCTAGGAGTTTAACATTGAAATTCAAATCACTAAGGTGGTCAGAGGAATGAGATTAGCCAAGTTGATGACTAACACAAACTTAGATGCAAACCATATCAATGCCCTAGAGGAAGAACCTAAACCTTTTATCTGTAACCTTGACCACTATGATTGGTATAAGAATATTATTTATTACTTACAAAGGATGAACTATCCACAGGGGATGGATGAGAACAAGAAGAGAACTTTGAGGCTACAGGCTATCCATTTTTCCCTTATCAGAGATGAGCTATGGTGGAGGAATCTTGAAGGGATTTTACTAAAATGTTGATAAGGAGAAATCATACAAGATTCTACAAGAAATGCATAATGGAGTGTGCGGTGGACACTATATGGCCAAGACCACTGCACATAAGGTTCTAAGAGTAGGATTCTGGTGGCCAAGTATCTTTAAGGATGCTCATCAATTGGTTAAGAAATCTGATTCCTGCCAGCGTTTCTCTGGTAAATTAAATTTCTCAGGTAGTGTACCTCTCACACCAGTGGAAGTTCAAGCCAGTTTTCAACAATGGGTTTTGATTTTATAGGGAAATAGATACTAAATCCAGTGGAGGGAATGCATGGATAATTTTAGCAATTGACTACTTTACTCAATGGGTTGAAGCAATTCCCACTAAAAGAGAAAGCAGTAAAGTAGTAATAGATTTCTTGTTGAAGAACATAATCACCAGGTTTGGGTGTCCAAAAAAGAAAATATCAGACAATGAAATGTGTTTCAAGTCTGAGGAGTATATGAATTTTTGTGCTGAATATGAAATTTAGACATCTTACTCTGCACCCTACTACCCACAGGGAATTGGTCAAGCAGAATTGACAAACAAAAGTCTGCTCAAGATCATTAAGAGATTCCTAGATACAAATAAGAAGGCATGGGACTCAAAAATAACAATGTCTGTCTGGGCAGATAGGGTAACATCAAAAAGGGATATAGGCTCTACACCTTTTGATTTACTATATGGGATTTAAGAAAGATTGCCTCAAAATAACCTAATGTAAATGTACAAGTTTTTCCAATTATATGATGATGACACTAACAATGATATGCAGTTGAGAATTGATGACCTAGTTAAATTGGATGAAACCAGGAGGGTAGCTTCTATGACAAATGCTAAAATTCAATTGCAGGAAAAAAAAAATGTATGATAAAAAGGAAGTATCAAGACAATTCTGTGTGGGAGATTATGTATTAATGTAGAATGCTAGATTGGAAGATAAAGGTAAACATGGAAAGTTTGAACCAATCTAGCTGGGACCATACGTTGTCCATGAGAGGTATGGGCAAAATTATTATTTATTGAAAGATCTTATTGATAATATTTTAGAATTTCCAGTTCATGGACAATTCTTGAAGTTATACTTCTCTTGAAGTCTAATAATCCATGAATAATATGTTGTGTATATAGTGTGTTTCTATAGTGTGTTGCTCCTATTCTTAGTTTAGTTTTGCTTTATGTTGTGTGAGTAGGTTAGTTTCTTTTAGTTGTTTGGTCTACTTCCCCTGAGATTGTAAATTCTTGCAATACCTACATGAGGTATTCATCCCCAAAAAGAGACACTGTTAGGTCTATTAATTTTTTTTCCAACCCATTGAGTCCTTGGTCTGCAAGCTTCAAGTTATGGTCAAGTATAAATTTTGAAACCCTTGTTTTTGAGTCTTCAAGTGGAAATATTGTTTTAAACCCTAAGTGTTAAAGCACTTTCTAATTCTGTGTTACCTTTTTCATCACTTAAGTTATGTGTCTACCCACGTGTTTATTAAATGAGGTCATGTTCAATAATTCATAAATCTCTAAGCACTTTAATATTTCCTAAGTCTAAAATCTTGCGAGTCCTTTATTGATACTAAATCATGTGTCAGGCAAGTTATTTTTGATCTAACAGTTCACACATTCCCGTAAGATGAAGATGATAGAGATCTATGCTTCAAAGAATTGCGCCATGATGCCACATGTATCTGGCAGGACCGGCTACAATTGAAATGAAAGTTAGAAGATCATCATAGATGCTTTTTGATCTAATGACCTGTGCTTTGCCTTAAGATGAAAGATGATGTGAAGTTAACCTTCAAGGGAACATGCTATGATGATGTGTATCCAAGTGGGTCCGAGTGAGGTCATAAAGCTAAATTTAAATAGAGGACAAGTCAGATTTGATCTGATGGTGGTCGCAAAGCCTCACGATGAAGATGCTGGTGAATTAACCATTGAGGGAAAGCGTCATTGTAACACCTGGCAGATAGCGGGCCCAACATTATAATAAAGAATTAGATAAAGAAATGACATCTTAAAACATATCTGATGGTGGGTGTTAAGCCTCAAATGATAGCAAAAGGATTTTAACCTTTTAGGGAGCGCACTATTGTGATGCATGTCCCACTAGGAAAGTTAAGAACACGGTTGGTAGATAGCTGGTTGACTAAAGACAAGATAGGTTAAAAAGGATCTAATGGCTGGTGTGAAGACTCAGATTAAAAGTGATAAGGATTTAACCATTGAGGCATTGCACCATTCCACCATGTGTCTCTGCAAGATCACAACCGCGGGTTATAAAGTGAAGTAAAGGAAGTAAAGATCATGAAGATCAGATGACTAACACTAAGAATTGAACATAAAGTGTTAGATGTTTAATATTCATGGGAACGAGCCGTGGAAAATCATGTCCAAAGTGATGGGACCCTATGGCAACATAAAGTAAGGTAAGATGAAAACAAGTATGTAATGATCTAACGATGGGCGTAAAGCCTCAGATCAAAAGTGTTTGAAACATAATCTTCAAGGGAACTCATCGTGGTGACATGTGTCTAATGAGATGAACATTGAAAAGGACTTGTTGTGGACTGTCCGATGTAAAGGAAAGCTATTGAAATTGACGATTATGTTTAAAAATGCTAAATTAACAGTTGTGAACCGTTAGCCGTGAGATTTTGAACTTAGATGAAATAATAGAGAATGTGTGTTTCTCTGTAGTGAAAATTTAATTCTTAGAGATGATGGGATTGTTATTTGATTGATCATTCAAGTCTTATTATGCATAATTATTAGAATTGTGGAGCGGAGCAAATTTGCAGCGATTGCATTCAGATTTTCAAGCCATTTGCGAAACATGTATTTTTTAGATAATGGTGTTTCTAAGCTCCAAGAAATTTAAAGGAATATTAGGGTTTGCAGTAAGAAGATATTATTCTCAAAATTGTTAACTTGTTAGACTTTAAAAATCCCTAAATTCAAGATGCCTCCCAGAAGAGAGTTTAAAGGGAAAATAGACTACATGGAGAGAAATGTATGTGATGACCTATTAGAGTAGTTGACTAGGTAAACAAATGATTCAACCAAGATCAAGGAGGTAGTCCCTAAAACCCCACATTTGAAAATTGGCAAAGGTCTGTATGATTTGGGTAAACGGGTTAGAGATGCCAAGATAGGTATGACTGGTCTAGCTCTGTTTAAGGTAGTTTGCAGCTAGAGAAATGCCTGTGCCCCAAAAAATAATGTATGTCAGTTTGATGTAGGAAAATTAGTGGTGCCTAGAGTTTTTATGGACATAGACATGATTTTGCAGGTAGCTAACAAATATGATAGCATAGCTAGAGTGGTCAGGGATAAAAATGGACACATCATGATCAGTGTGACTGTAGAAGAAATTAGAGAAGTTTTTAGGTTGAATGATGAAGATACCCCTATGGATAAGTTTGAATTTAGTAAACTTAAAGAAATATATGAAGCTTAGAGGAGCTACCTTAGAGGTGAACCAATGAAGATTTTTTTTAACAAAGTTGGGGACTTGATTATGGTAGGGACAAACACCAAAGAACCTTTTAAACTTGATTACTTTACTCCAAAATCCAGAGGAGTATATAGGTCTCTTTGTCAAATCTATGGGGATGATGAAGAAAATGAGATGCCCATCCATTATATGTTCATGATGGTACAAATCTTGCATTTTGATTTAGCAAAATAATTTTTGATTTTTCTCGATACATTGCAAACCTAATACATGAGGGTTTGATAGGCATCAAGAACAAAAAAGTTTCCAAACCTTTTGCATGGCACTCCATGATGATGGATATACTTTTGTTTAAGGGGGCCGATTACTTTGAGAAAGAAATGAACTTGATGAGAGTCAAGGATGATGAAGGTATGCCAGTGCAATTGTGGAATGCAAATATGTCTTGGAATAACAAAGAAGCAAGTTATATCACATTTGCTAGATGTTTTTCAGTCAGACTTAGGGCATTATTGCTGTCTAATGATCCTAGAGCTCCTCTGTCACTATTAAAACTCTTGAGGCCAAAGGAATATAATCAAGAACTTAATATAGTACATAATTGGGGTGATGTTATTCTTTACCCAGTATCAACAATGTTAAGAGTTTATGGCTTCAGAGGAGTCCCAAATGTATTACCTTATAGAGTGCCTGTTAAGATGGGATTAGTAGAAATAATAAGGTAGATTGGAGGCCTATAGGAAGAAGCACTAACATGAAGAGGGAAAGGAACCATTTTTCCCACAATCACAGTAGCCCATCAATTCATCCTCACAAAGGGAGGATGGAAACACTTGCAGACTTATTTGGACCCTTATAGTTTGAGTACTGCAATATGAAGATGTGCCAATCCTGAAGCATTTATCAAGGATATGTTCAGGGAGAAGAAAAAATGCTTAGTTTTGAACCATCAGTTCAACTTTCCTGAAGATGTGATCATAAATGAATTTGTTTTGATAGAGCAAGAGATCAGAAAGGAAAAATGGCTAGAATATAAGAAAATCCTTGATTTTGTGCAAAATTTTGATAAGTTGTATGACCCTTTGAAGGACTTTCAGCCATGGGCTAAGAAGATGTATTATTTAATGGTTATGTTTGAAGACATCATGCAAGCATTAAACCAGAAAAGGGATATTATTTTACAAATAGAGCCAGAGAGGGCCAAAACAATGTTGAATAGGATAATTCCTATTAGGAATGTCCCACTAGGGAAGTATGTTGTGTACCAAAGGAGAGGATATAGTACAATACTTCCAAAAGCTGAAAATACCCTTGATCCAAAAGGGAAAAGGCCACTAGATTCTAGTACTAAATCATTTCCATCCCCAAAAAGGAAAAGGGTAGAAGGAGAAAAGAAAAAAAAACAACATGAAAACATGTACTCTCCTTCCCAATCTCCAATGCATATAGATGAGAAGGCTGTAGCAGGGAAATTGATACAAATAAAAAATGCTGGGAAAATATGTATCACTGCCAAAGAGCTACAAGAAGGAATGCCCGAAGCTCCAAAACATGCTAAACTAGATTTAACAGTTGCAGAATATGCTGGGAAAGAATTAGATCCCTTGACACAATAGACAAGTGTCAAGTTTCTTTCTAATGATAGTTTTGTCAAAGCTAGAGCATTTTTGCAATTCTTATGGAGAGTCCACATCAATGCATTCAAAGATAAGTGCCAACAAAAGAAAGAGGAACAACCTGCAAGGAGAAAATAAGAACTTTAGAATGAAATAAAACAAGATATGATATCCAAGTTTGAGAAGATAACTCCTGAAGAAGGAAGAGAGTTGGTCAAAAAAGGAGTGTTAATAGCTCCAGAATGGGACATAGCAGATGCTATTGTTTTTGATGCTATTAGAAAGGAAACCAAAACTATCCATGCTACTGAGGCAGAGGCAAAAAAACCATCTAAGGGAGTGAAATTTAGTGAAGATCATGCAACCCTGGTTATGTGGCAAATAAAAAAGAAGAGCCATAAGAAAACTGGTGAAGATGACCATGCTCATCATGTAGGTAGTCTGCTGGTAAGAAGAGTTGCAGACACTTTAGGAGTAGAAGCACCTAGCCTCACTTTGGAATCAACAAAATTCAGCATGAAAGTGGCTGAAAAACAAGAAGAAGAGATCAAAATCCTAAGAGCAAAATTTTAGACAGTGATGAAGGCTTATAATGATGAGGTGATAAAATCTATTGAAAAAGCTAAGAAGATTTCTTTCCTATAAGGTAAGAAAATAGTTATATTTGATCCTCAAGGAATGATTACACAAGGTCCACATAATCCCTTGTCATCCAGTCCAATTATAACTTATCCTCCTTCTCCCATGCCATCAAGTCCCACTACATAGGCAAACCTGGAACTGGAAAGGGAAAGACTAATTATTGAGAGGACTAAGTTGGAACAGTAAAGAAAAAATGGGATGAAGACTATGCAGCTTTTAAAGAAGAAAATACGTGGATACAACAAAGGTATGTTGACAAAATACATGCCACTTTCATGCAATGTACTCAGGACTTAAGTCCTGCTGCCATTTATCTGCAAGGAAAGAAGATTGTTAGCATAATGGATGAATTCAATGCAGATAAGTATAAATGGGATCCAATAATGGATAGATGGATGGGAAAGAGGGCATAAGTGAAATTCTTCTATTCTACATCCAAAGAAGAAAATAATGTTGATATCATGCTAACTAGACTTAGACATCAAGAGGAGCATCATTCTGAGGAAGGTGGAAACTTTGAGGAAGGAATATTCAAAGGATGGTTATGAGATGTTTGCTAACCTATTTAAGAAGAATGGTGAAATAAAAAATGAACCATTATGGATGAGGGAGATGAATGAGGCATTGGAAACAAGAACTAATGGTGTTATTACTTTGGAAAGCACACTTCTATTTGTCCAAACTGTAGAAATCATTAATAAAGCCAGATCATTCTTTGAGTCCTTTAAAGAGGAAGTTGAGAAAGCCAGTGTTAGTTGGAATGAAATCAACAGCAAGAAGAATGAATTCATCAGCTTTTCTTGGCCAAGTGATGAGGTGTATACTTCATGGAAGGACATATATAATGTAGTTAATCAAGGAGAGGGTGATTATGTGTAGAAGATAACAAGTGGCAGTGCTTCCTATTTATTAAATAAAACATACAAAGGTAAAAGATCCCGCATCAATAAGATCAAGGACAAAAATTTCCAGATAGCAACTACCAAACAACATTAAAGCAATTGCAAATACGCAGGCGGTCAAAAGACAAAATACATTGAATATCTTGTAATAAAAGTGGTTAGCACTTCTCTTGGTATTTTGTCTTTTTCTTGAGTCATTTGTTTTGTCCTCATTCCAATTGATCCATAGATTGTTACAACCCTATTCTATAAAAGGATTCCAAGGATCATTGGAAGGGGCTGAAAGAATTGTATTGTAAGCATTTTGCAAGGTTTTAGTTAGGGAAATATAGTATAATTTTGTACTAGATAGTTGTGATAATGAGAAATAAAGTTGAAAGATCTCTTGTAGATTATTGAAGAGGTTGTCTTTGAGTACATCTTGTATATTAGAATATGATTCTCTAAACTTAATACAAAGATCTTGATTCCAATCTCTCCTGTGTCATATTGTTTTGTGAGTTATGAATTTTCTGATTCATTAGCATAGAATTTATTTGTGTGTATGTACTTATTTGAGAGTTTTGATTGAGGATCATATTAAATGATGCTCTCGTTAATACATAGATTAATTTTACATATTCTAGGATTCTATGAGTATTTTGGGTTTGGGATATTTGTGTTTTTAGATTAGAATCTCTGATGAATATTGATTTTAGTATATTGTATTTGAGTTAGAGAGTCGCCCAATGGATAAAGCACTAATCTAAAACTGATAAGTTCTTTATTACTACATATCTAGTTTAATATTGGCTGTGTTTCTATGTAAACAAACTTAAAATCCATTAAGTCTATATTTGTATCAGTTTGTTGTGAGTTCCTATCTCATGCTCCATTTAATGGTTGATGTTCAATGGATAATTAGTCAATTATCTAGTATCTCCTAGTTATGTTGAGTTGTTGTGAGATTTCTTCTTTGATGAGTACCATATAGGAATATCTAAAGGTATTATAGGGTATCCCCTCCTTGGTATAGCAGAACCTAAAGAGTAAAAGTATTGTAAGAGTTCTTGTTAGTTGCTCCTTTTCATGCATGTAGTAAATTTGGAGTTGGCTTCTCTATAAAACTTGTTAGAAGAAGAAAAGGTTGTATTTTTGTTGCAACATAAAAAGCAACCAACATAGTCTATCCTCATGAATTAGGCATCAAAGTTTTTGCCTTAATTTCAAGCCTTAGTCTAATATCCTCTTGGATAGTTATCATTTCTAAGCCTTAGGAAAGGTAGGCTTTTTCTCTTTCAAATATGAATGACACTTTCATTAGATTTAAGTTTGTTAATTAATGTATATCATATATTAATGATATTCATTAATTTATAGACTTAAATCTAATGAAAGTGTTGTTTTTTGTTTGGTTAGTTTTTAAGTTATAATTAAAATTTATATTTTATTGAATTAAATAATATAAACTAGATTCACAAAAATCTTAACTTAACGAATATTATTTATTAATAATATTCCTTAAGTTACCTATTTTGGGATTTTAGTTTATAAATATTTTTTCTAATAAAGTTTAAATTTTGATTCTCTTTCAGGTTGTTTTTGATTGAGGTTAAAGAAGTTTTTGAAGGGAACTATAACCTTGTACAATTAGAAAGAAAGATAGGTAGTAAATAACATAGCAAAACAGAACATCACAACAAAAATGATCAGTTGTGGGAAAAAGAAGGAGACAATAGAAGCCCCCTAACACAACCAACCAACAAAAAGAAGCTAAACAAACAAAAAACACACGAGCACAAGGAACAACACAGTTAGGTCACTTTTTCCATAATTTCTGCTGAGTTAGCCGTTAGCAAGTTATATTGCTAGATGGCCTTCCTGAGATCCTTGATTTCCTTTGTGTTAACAACTTTCATCTTTTTAGCACTAGCCCTAGTACGAGATCCAGGGCTAGCAGAGCTGGGGTATTTAACAATATCATCATCCATGACAATGGGAGTAGAGTTCCCTTCCAGCACAGAGAGAAGAGCCATCAAATTACCATCAGTCACCTTCATGCCCTCATGGTCATTCTTTATAATTCTACTGAGGGTGTCTTCTATACTCTATATATGGATGAAAGTAGTCTGCAAGCGAAAATTGACCACCACATTTATCTTTAGTTCAAGCCTCTCCATCAGCCTTTTTTCTTCATCTTCAGCTTGGGTCTCAGCTTCATTTCCACTAGTATGAGTGGGCTTAGCTAACAATAGAGAAATTTTATTCACTCTTTCCTCAACCTAGACATACTTACCATTGATGTCTTTGATTTCTTCAAACATCTAGGAATTCATGTAGTATTCCATCTCAGCACACTCTTTAGCCACCTACATAAACCTAGTAGTCTCTTGGCTCTACTCCATCGCATTCTCCTGACTACACCTAGAATCCACTTTACCTTTGATCTCTTTGTCACTACCCTCTTCTTTATTCACCCTAGTCTTCTCAGAAATAGCCCTAGAATTTGTGCCCTCTTTAGATGACGAGTTAGCATAGTTCACTAGAACAAGGGAATTCAGGGGAAAAATAGTAACCTCTACGTGAGTCTTAGTTATTGGGGGCTCTTTTACAGTATTCTCAGGGGAGATAACCATCACTTCACCTTGATTTATAGTATCCTTAGGGGCATAGTTCTCCCCAGGACCTTCAGTATCCAAATCCTCAGATTTGGCATTGCTGGCTTTGTCACTTCTGATTTTCTGAGAGGACTGACTATTATCCTCTTCCTGGGCTTCAATTTCATCTTCAGTTTCCATACCAACCTCCTTAGAGAGGAATTTAGACACTTTTCCCATGTCAATATGTTCAGCTTCCTCCTTGACTTCAGTATTGTTATCAGTATCCATACTAGTCTCCTCTGTGAGGATTTTAGCAGCTTCAGCCAAGTCTTCCATGGAGTTTCCCTTCTTCTTATTTCTAGGAGTGTTACTATCATTCTTTATGGGTCTTTTACCCTTCTTCTCCATACTCTTACCAGAGGCTAGGGTATAGTCCTGGAGCTTAAATTTAGCATACTTGTAAATGAGAAAAATAAGCTTGTCATGAAGAATGGCCTTCTCAACACTCTTCCTATTTTCCATAATGCTAGTACCAAGAGATTGAAGCAGGAGGTAGGGGAAATAAATTTTCCTCTTGTAGAAAAAATGATTCACAAGCATAAAATGGAAGCTGTAAACCCTAGTATAATGACCCTCAAGCATAAAATATTGCATAAGGGCTTTAACAAGTTTAGCCCAGAAGAGATTCATATGGCACTGAAGGAAAAAGTCCCCAGATTGTTTCACAAGAAGGCCTATTTCCCCAAGATTCTTAGGGTACATTCTATCGGTACTATCAAATTTGGCATACATTTGGAGTGACCAATTCAAAATTTCTCTAAGGCAAGGTGAGTACCCCTAAAAACTTTTTGAAGATGCCTAATTGGAATGCAAGTAAAATGTGACCTGATGATTTTTATTAGACACTGGTTGGGGAACATGTGAAAAACCTATCATGGGGTAGGTTTAATGGGTCACAACTTTCAGATATCAGTTTTGATGAGTTTTGGAGATAGTTTTTTACAGGTGTTTACCTCAAATCTGCATTCTGTACATTGTCTGATTATAGTAAATGATCTACTTTACATGTTTGCATGTTTGGCCGAATAAATTTTCATGATATAAGGATGGGTCTGAGGTGTGGTAGGAATGAGAGAGAAGCTTCAATTTCATTTTCAAATTATTATGAGTTCATGTGATAATTTTACCAAGGCGATTCTGTTTGCAATTAATTCTGATTCTCAGAATGTGAAAGTGCAGAATTGTGAAGTTGTTGACTTTGAGGTTTACAAGTTTATACCTGGTTGAATGGAATAGAAAATTGAATGCTCCCATATATTGTAGGCATGGAAATGTGCTACCATGAATATTTTTATGCCATGATGAATCTGTTTTCCCAGTTTGCCAATTTGATTCCGTTTGCAGTTTCTAAGAATTTAATGTAGATCAGTTGCACAGTTTAGTTAGAGGCCCTGTTCGTGATGTTATGTCTTGAAAACCATGATTGGTCATATCAAGAAAATGATGCCCCTGTATTGTAGACCAAATTTACTCCAAGTTTACAAGTTTTTAGCTCCTAAGGGTTTCATATGCACGCTTTTCCAGATGCTTTTCATTTGAAAAAATTAGTATTCCTCACGTCATTTTCTATAATTCCAAGTGGCTATCTTCAAGGATCTCCCAAATGTGTCTGGTTGATCATCATGAGTAACCCTTCTGGATCCATACTCTCCATATAGCATACTTCCAATATCTGGAAGCTTGGGTCCTTAGGAGGTTGTTTGACTTGTTTTCAAAGTCAAAACCAGATGTGTTTATTGTTATCTGATAGTGTAATTTGCAGAATTATCTTGAAGAGGTGACTTGGATGATTAAAATATTTTGACCTGTTTGGTTTCGTCAGGTGTCACTTTTCAATGTGGAAGAATTTTTACCATGGAACGTGTGTGCCTAGCACCACATTCTGGTTACTTGATTTCATTAGTTTTTAAGGCCAGTCCCAGAGGCCAATTACTGTTATGTGATCATTTTGTAGAGGTATAAAAGCTGAATGATTTTGATTACCAATTTGATGCTATATGGTCTGGTTCCAATGTAAGTTGTATTTGGGTTATTGGAAGGTGAGAATCATTTTAAAGGTGATGGCGTTCAAATTGGGAGCTTAGGAATACAATTTTATTATATAAGCAAGTTGCTTGTTCTTTTACAAAATGGATTTGTTGATTATTCTCAAAAGATTTCAAGCAAATGCACTCGCAAGTGTCAAATAAGATTCAACAACCTTTGCCATATTTACTTCTGCCTACGCTAAATTGGGATCTGATGAACAAGTGTTTGAGGATGTGGAAGGGAAAAGGGGAGGTTATGTTTCACAGAGTGTCCAGAATAAGTGTCTGTCTCATTGTGTGCAATGTTTGTAGGTTATACACAAAATGGATTTAATTTATAATTCTACCTTCAAACATGGTAAAGTTTTAACAAAATCCCTCAAATATGTGTGATCTCCATGTTTGATAATCACATATTCCATGCGCAATCTGCCAAAGAAATGACTGGTGCATTAAACAAAGACAAATGATTTTCATAAACTTTCAAGTAAATGCATTTGACAAGTGTAGTGCCAGGTAGAAGGCATGATGAAAGCCAACGCAAATGCTAGAGAAACCAACATCTAAGACATTGAGACTTCCAAAGTAAATTTAATGGATAAAGGCAAGATATACTAGAAGATTGGATACATATGCTTTGTTTTCCAATTTGAATTACACTTGTAGTTTTATTACCTTCTTAATCAATTAGAGACAGAAGGATGCCACGACAGTGTGTGAAATATCATGAAGATTCTGTGTCAGACATTTTTAACAGAAAATTTTCTTTTAAATTATAATTAGAGGTTGCGCTTAAACATTGCAAAAAAATAAAAAAGGGACCAAACAAATGGCAAATTGGAGAGTAAAGCCTGTGTAATAATACGTGGAGTGCTGCACAGTGATAAGGAGAAAATGCATGATTAATACATTCAAATGAGTGTTTACAAAATTAAAAAAAAAACAATGCCAGCAAATATACTTTGACAAATCTGAAACCAAATTCTACAACCTTGAAAATGCCCAAAATCTGCACAGGTAGTCAAAGGGAGAACTTTAAACATCCAAAAGCAATTCGCATATAGACAGATGTAAGACCAACTAATGCTATGCTGGAGTGTGCAAAAGATAGAGCTACACATTTTAAGTGCCAATGCAATGATTTGCACAAAGGAGATTTGACTCATAGTTGTGCAAACATTGATAAGGGCCTACACATGGTAATTGCGCAGAGTATGATGAAGGAGTGCCAACGCATTCCAAAGCAAAAGCATGCATAAAAAAATATTGAAGAGAAGGCATGTTTTAAATTAAAAAGGGTGCCAATGAAAATGGTATTAAAAAATGATGGGAAGTTGCCCTTGATGGAAACATATACAAAGCATGTGAATGTCCAAGCACAATGCTGTGCTAGATTCCACAACCTTTACCAACATGCTACTTGTGAAATGTCACATGGAGGGAGACCTGCATGTGTGTTAGAAGGAGAGGAATCTCAAAAATCCACTAGAAAAGCAATCTAGATGGTTGGGCCTCTTCTTCCTCAAGAATTTCTTTCCTCCTCTCAATCTCACGATGTATGCGATCAGTTATTGCAAGGTAAGGAAGAAACTACCGATGCAATTTCGTACTTTCTGTGGCTCAACAATCTCTACGTTGAACATGAAGGAGTTGGCACCAGGTTTGGAATCAAGCGTGCACCCCTTTTTATATGGGTAGCAAGGCTATTGGTCAGTGTATCATCGACTACTGAGTTTTCCTCAGAGTTTCTTCCAGATGGGTTTGAAGAGCACATCAAAGTCATAAATTAGGGACTAGTTATTAAGAAATGGGTGCCCCAGTGTGTGATTTTTGTCCCATCCTTCAATCGGAGGATTTGTGAGCCACTGTTGGTGGAATTTGACAATGGAGAGTCTGAGCCAGGGTGTTCCCATGATTGGATGTCCCATCATGGCAGAGCAGTATTTCAATTCAAAGCTTCTAGAGGAGGAGGTAGAAGCTAAAGCTTGGAAACATAAAAAAGTAGTAATCCCACATGCATGGCACGGGAAACTTTATGAATCTTTTATACTAAAGTGCTCACACTATGATATGAAGTAAGATCTAGAAGCTCTTGGAGAATGCGCATGTTGGAGCACTTAGTGTGTGGCGGGCCCCACAAATTTTGATACAAAATGCACATGAAGTTTTTAAAAAACCAAAACAGATTAGTCCCACATTGAGCAAGAAATGGGAAACATAGATATTTAAAACCAAACACGCATAGATGATAGTTTGAAGGATAAGCTGGAGTATATGCATGCAAGAATGATGTGGTGAGATGATGTGACATAGAGGCTTGTTGATTGTGTGTGCATCTTGAGGAGATCAGATCAGACGACTGGTGCAAAGCCTATATGGGGAAGATGCAAGGAAGATAGATTCAAGGCAATGCACCAAGCCAACACATGGTGTGGGTGACAATAGAGTAGGTCAAGTGGCATCTAGGTGGAGATGAGGTGGAAGCCACACAGGAGATCATCTGAGCTAGCATGCATCCCAAGGTGATCAAAATCAACGGTTGATGTAATGACTTGAAGAGAAAGTTGCAAGGTGGTTATCATCAAGGGAAACTGATAGGCCACCATGTGGCACTTGGACAGGTGGCAGGCCAGATAGGGCAGATGATGTAGGCACCTAGGTGGATGCATAAAGCCAGTAGGAGGATGCCACATGGTGCAATCTAGTGCAATGCTAAGGTAGTGAATCAAAGATTGACATGTGGCAGGACAGGTCACAGGGCAGGTGATGCAAGCACCTAGGTGGACACACACAGCCAATCAGAGAGTGACACTTGTCCAATTTTGGTGCAATGTGGGAGAAAAGAAAAAAATATGCAGATATTAAAATGTCATTTTAATTCAATAGTCTTATTGTTGAAAAAGAGTTCAAATATTTCAAATTATTCAGGAAATATGCACGAGAAGGGAAAGTCTTTTTAGTGATTCAGGGGGCTAATTTTATCAGAAGTATCAACTATCATATACCGTTGGAAAGGTATTGAAATGAGGATTCTGATTTTATAGTCAATTTTAGTGTAGGATCAAATCAATTTGAACAAAATCAAGGAAGAGTGACTCAGCTCAAAATTGGTTAGAGCAGAGAGGACAGGTGGTGTTTCAAGAAAATATCTGGAGATCTTTTTCTTTGACTACATATTCAAAATTCTTCCATTGTTACAGGGTTCAAAATCTTAGTCTCCATAGAGAGTTGTAAAGTAGTAGCTCTAGGAGCTTCCAGTCATTTAATGGTTCCATTAGGGATATAGTTTGTTGATTGTACTAGTTTTGTATTCAAATAGAATAGAATGTCATTGATCTTTTGTAGCTTATTGAAGTGGTATATTCTTGATTACAAATTTGTGTATAGTAATGTGATTCTTCATACTTAATATGAGAATTCCAGATTCAAATCTCTCCTTGGTGTCAGTCTTGTGAAGTCTGAACTTCTAATTCTTTGCATGGAGTTTATCTATGTATGTGTTATCATTCTTTAGTTCTGATCTAGGATCAAATTAAATAATGCTATAGATGTGACATAGTGTCATTCGGTTGTCTATAAGAGGATTTCTATAAGTAGTATTGATATGGATTTATTGTGTTTATGGCTTGGAATCTCTGACATAAGTTGATTGCTGTATTTCTGAATTTGGTTAATGGGGATTGCCCAATGGATAAAGCACTGATCATTGAGTAGTATCTTCTATATCGATGCATGTCTGGTTAAGTCTTGGCTATGTTATGCATTTAAAGAAATAAACTCTGAATATCTGAAGGTTTTATGTGGTTTGTGGTTGTACTAATCTCCTGATCCACTTCAAGGTTGATGTTCAATGGGTGATTAGCCGGTCACCTAGTATCTCCCAGTCATGTTGAAGCCTTTGTGAGATTGTTGTTGATTGATGCCAAATAGAGTATTGAAGGCATTGAAGGGTGTCCCCCCCTTGGTTTTTCAGAACCTAAAGCATAGAAGGATGGATTCACATCCTTGTTAATTGCTTCTTTTCAATCTTGGTTGAATACCAGGAGTTGGCTACTCTTTAAAATACATCAAAGGGTGAAAAGGTTGCTGTTCAATAATCACACCATAAAAAAGAACCAACACATTCTAGTTACATTCTAGGCCATAACCCTACCTCTATAGTATTTCAAGCCAGACATATCTAAACCTGTAATCTCAGAAATAAGCTTCTCTGTAACACAAAAAGAGTTATCACAAATAATAACATTACCGTTATCCCAGCTATCAGCAAACTCTTTAGAGATGTCTTTGTCATAGCCATGAAGTCTCTCCATTTAATCAGTGACCCCACCCTCCTTGAGTTTTTCCTAGACTTTAACCTCTTTCTTCCATTTATAGACTGTAGGCTCTCCGTGTTTTAGTTTACCACCCATTTTACCAGAAAACCAACCTTCAGATTTTAGCATAGGAGAAATGCCAAAATTGCTGAAAGAAATGTAGAGCAAGTGAATTATGACAGCGATCGTCACTTTAAAGGAATTGACAACCCCATTCCCATAGTTGTATTTATTACTGCACTTGCCTTGGAGCGTGTGAGGCACTTGTTGAAGGCAACTACACAAATTATCCCTTTTTATCATCATCATTAGTAATTGATCTGGGATTTTGGTGGATTTAGTCATACCTTATAAGGCTAAGGACTTCATTAATTAATCCTTGGTTGCATTTCCAGCATCTAACATCATCTCTATACACTCCCACATTCGCCAGGCTCTTAGCCAAAATGTTCGATTCTCTGAATGCATGAGTGACATGTGTAATATCGAAGTCTGATAAGAGATTTTTAATATGTGATATGATGTGACTCATATTCCATGATGGATTATGATTACCATTAATACAATTAATAGTATTCATGGAGTCTCCTTCCAGCCATAATTTGGAGCAATTCTGACTTTTAGACAATTTACCTGGGCGTATAGGGTAGTCATAACCTTAGCAACATGGAAAGTTTGGGAACTAATAGGAAGAGCATTAGCAACCATACAGATACTTTGAGAATTTCTAACAATGTACCCACATCTATCAATGCCAGGGTTACATTTAGCCTTGCCATCAAAGTTAACTTTATGCTAGCTAGGAGGAGGGGAGTTCTAAATAGCTCCCTCATGGATACTAGAAATAGTCTTAGAAATAGAAGATAAGTTCTAGTGCTTAATAAAATCCTTATTAGAGATTCCTTCCATGAGTTTAGGTCTTATTTCACAAGCCATTTTGATGTTTTCAGCAACACTTCTTATAGATTTATATCCAATCAGCAAGGGCGTAGAGTTTTTTTATTTCTCAATATCCTATTATTTATTTCTTTCCAAATCCTCCAAATAACATGGGGGGAAGTATGATTCCAAATGAGTTTTCCCAGATGGTGAGAGAAGGGAGGACACCATTGGGACAAGAACTCCTTAATAGTGTTAGGGAACTCCCAGTTGATATCCCATTGCTACAACACAACCATCCAGACCTCCCTAGTGAAATGATAGTGTAGTAGCAGATGGGTAGAAGACCCAACATATTGCATGCATAGATAAAATCTATTAGGAATCATCCAGCCTCTTTTAGCAAGAATCTCATTGATAAGAATTTTGTCCTGGGCAAACAACAAGAAGAAAAAGTTAATTTTAGGGATAAGGGAAGGAAACCAAACCTTAGCCCAATAGGGCTCTAAATCATAGGAAGAAGATAGGGAGTAAGCCGATGCCACCATGAAGCTACCACTAGGATTGGGGGACCAAATGAGCTGGTCATCATAGTTAGCTTTGAACTCCTAGGGGGCTAGGTTAAGATTAATAGCTTTCAGCAGGGGATCAATATCACTAAGATCAACTCAGTTATTATCTCTCCAATAATCTACAACTTTAATCCCAATTATTGTAGAGAAAATTTCAGAAAAGTGGGCCACTTCAGGGTACTAAATGAGGGTTTTATCTCTAAACCAAGGATCTTCCCAAAAATTGATTTTCAAAGCATTGCCAACTCTCCATCGAGCCCCTTTAGCAGCAAGAGATTTAGCTTTCAAAATACTATTCCATTTCATTGAACCATGCATAGTGAGGGGGGAGGAAAGGAAAGCCTCAATAGAGCAGGTAGCATAAAGGCATTAAGATTTAAAAATTTTATTCCAACCTTTTTCCTCCTCAAAAATTCTCCAAATTTGTTTGGCCAGTGGGGAAAGATTAATGTCCTTAATTTTTCTGATGCTAAGGCCACCATATTTAATAGGTTTGCACACATTCTCCCATGACAAAAGATGGTTTCTATTTTTCTCCTCTATGCCCAACCACAAAAACCTTTTCTGCAGTTTCTCAATAGTGTCAGCAAACTTGGAAGGGATTCTGAAGAGACTCAAGGTGTAAACTAGAAGATTCTGTAGAGAGGTCTTGAGCAGAAGAATCTTCCTAGCATTACTGAGAAGGGTCCCTATCCAACCAGAAAGTTTTCTATTGAAATTATCCACAATAGCATTCCAAAAATAATCTAGGGGTTTCTGACCCAAGGGAAGACCCAGGTACCTAGAGGGAAAAGAGGAGATAGTACAACCAAGAATAGCCACCATTTTCTATTGTCTATGGAGAGGGGTGTTGACAAAAAAAGAGAGCTTTTCTCCCAGTTGATAAGCAATCCCGTAGCAAAAGAATAGGTGTTCAGAGCCTGCTTGATAGATTTATTTTCTTTAATTGAGGAAGAGCCCATTAGAATAGTATCATCAAAAAATTTCTCATGGGAGCAGGGATGACAAGCCGAAGAGGGGACAAGACCCTGAATAGAACCATCGAGGACCCACTTAGAGAATAATCTCCCAAGGCTCTCAGCCATGATGGAAAATAGGATGGGGGAATGGGATCCCCTTGGCAGAGGCCTTGAGAGGGATGAAAATATTGGAAGTAGAGCCATTAACCAACACCGAGATAGAAGGACTGGAGATAAGTTGCTGAATGAGGTTAATTGCTTTCTCAGAGAACCCAAAGGCCAAGAGGACTTTACAGAGGAAATCCCAATCCACTCTATCATAGGCCTTAGAGAGGTCAACCTTCATAAGAAACCATTGCTTCTTTGAAACCTCTAGTGAGTGAATATTCTCATGAACATAGATAATAGAATCTAAGATTTGCCACCCCGGGACAAACCCATTTTGGTAGGGGGAGATGAGTGTAGGAAGGAAATTCAGAATAAGTATCATGAGGAATTTAGAAATGATCTTATAAAAGGTGTTACACAAGCTAATTAGTCTAAAAATATCAATAGAATTTGTACCCATTTTCTTAGGAATAAGGACAAAAAGGTAGGGTTATCTTCCTTCAGGAGGGAACTAGAACCAAAGAACTCTTTGACAACATCCAAAATATCTTTCTCAACAATGTGCCAAAAGGCCTAGAAGAAAAAGGGAGGGAAGCCATCAGGACCAGGGGTTTTTTCTCCCTCAAAGGAAAAAAAATAGTAGCTTTAATCTCTTTGAATGAAGGAATTTTACACATAAAATCATTATATTCTCTAGACAAGATACATGAAATAGAGTCAAGCAATAGGTTTTGATTATCAAAGGAGAGGGAAGGATCAACCTTGAGAAGAGAAGCAAAATAATCTGAGATTTCTTTTTTGATATCCTCCTCCTTGCTTTACTTACCTTGGGGACAAATGAGGTAATCAATCCTTTTAGCCACCTTGTGTTTTTGGGTAGTCAAATGGAAGAACTGAGTATTCTTATCCCCCACATGAAGCTAGAGAGCCCTGGATTGTTGTCTCCAAAAGAATTCTTTTTTAGAGACGATGTTGTGATAATCTACTTGAATTTTTTTTTAGTTTATTCTCCTTAGTCAAGCCCTCCAACTGGATAGTATCTTGAATTTCCTGGAGGTCAAATTGAATAGAGACTTTTATTTTAAAGATGTCTCCAAACACCTCTTTATTCCAAACTTTAATTTTATTTTTTATCCTCTTAAGTTTTTGGACCACTCTGAACATAGCTGGACCTTCCACTTGGATATTTCACCATTCAACAATATTCCTCTCAAGATCAAGATGCTGCATCCACATTTTCTCAAATCTGAAAGGGGAGTTTCTCTTACCCATAAGAGGATTAGCCTGAATAGTAATAGGAGAATGATCAGACCCAATGCAGTGAAGGGTAGACAATGAGAAGGAATGAAAGGTGACCTAATCCATAGAAATTAGCCCCTGATCTAGGCAAAACTGGATCAAGTCATCCCTAGTTCTTCTATTTGACCAAGTATAAGTCCCATGTCTGAGGTCAAGATCCAAAAGCGACTGGTTGTTTATAAAATCCATAAGAGCCACCCCACTATCCATCTGGGAAGAGATTCCTCCAAATTTTTGAGAGTCACTGAGGGAATTATTGAAGTCTCCAACCACCATCCAATAGTCACTCTTGAAGTTGCTCCTCTCATTTTCTAGCTTATGACAAAACCTATCCCTACCAGTTTTAGAGTTGGGCACATAGATATTAGAAAGCACTCAGGTGAAGCCATCCCTAATATGGTTAAAATGGATAGAGGAGATATTACCTTTAGATTTAATAATATCCCCTTGAATAGTATTAAGGTTCTAGAAGGAGGCAGTTTCCCTAGAGGCCCCTTCCGAGCTACATCCCACATCACCACAGTTCTTAAATAATTTAATCTTTTCCACTTTATCTGTAGCCATTTTAGTTTCCTGGATACAAATGATATCTGGATTCTGATCCCTAACAAAGTGTCTCAAAAGGTCCTATTTATGTGGGCTATTTAATCCCCTCATGTTCCAAGAAATGATATTCATTTATTACCTTGGGAGCAATCCTAGATGGTATGTTGTCGCCCATTCACAATACTTTGCCTACTCTCCCATTCTCTTGTGAGTCTATTTGGTCTTCTCCCATGGTTAGATTTAGGAGCTACTACATAATCTCTCATGGCTCTCATTATAACTCCCCCTATGTGCATCCCCAAATTAAGACTAGTCTATTTCTTCTTATTATGAGTGACCTCAGTCCAGAGTTCCTCTGAGTAGGCTGATAAAGGATTAGATTCTTCAAATGAGTCCACCCAACTTGTCTTAACTCATGGGGTTTTAGGACTTAAGATGCTTTCCTAGTTTTTATTTCCTTTATTAGTGACCTCTATAAGATACTTAGTTATCTCAATACAAAGAACTTCCTTACCTGCAGGGACGTCTCTAATCTCACCATCTTCAAGGGGTCCATCTAGTTCTAACAACACCATCGTAGAATGCTCCACACTGCTTCCTAAAATATTTAAATCTTGAAGGGGGCTATTCAAAATTAGGTCCGTAGCATTTCCTAAGAAAAAAATGAGGTCTCTTGAGCTGGTAGCATTAGTGTTCACCGACGGTTTTTCCCTCCAAATCTTCTTTGGTTCCTTGTGGGGACAATTTTCGCTTTCTGATATTTGAGAGGGCATTCTTTTACTCGGTGCCCTGATTTTTTATAGGAAAAAAAAACAAAGGGAAGGGATTAAAATTCAACTTCTTGAGTCCAAGCACCTAGCTTAGAGTTTATCACAATACTATTCGATAGATCAGCTGTCTAAAGAATGTTCACACAAACCCTAGCATAAACCCTTCATGTTCTCGCAGCTGTCAGAGGGTCAATAGATAGAAGATCTCCAAAGGAACTAGCCAACCCTCCCAGGACATCTTCATGTTAGTATTCCAATGAGAGACCAAGGAATCTAACCTAGATCGGGGCTGAGAAAAAGAAAATTGAGAAATTAAGAACCAGATTGGGAGACCATTTTCATAGAGCAAGAGAGTAACAACCAAGCATCCATGGGCCTCTGCATAAGATATTAGAAAGGTCTTCCATACTTGAAAAATCAAAGGAAAAGAAATATTTGGCCATTGCAGCAATGTCAAATTGACCTTTAAGGAACCATTTCCTCTTCACAAATTTCCTAACAACTTTGATATTAGGTCTACCCCCTGCAAAATTTCCAATCAGGGTCATCTCCATAGAAGAGATCAAGAAATCAATCAGGGGATTAGGGATAAAATAGAAAAATATCCTTTAGTAGGGTTAGAGACCACATAAACCACAGGAAAGGAAGATTTACCAGTTGTTTAATACCAAAAAGGGTAGATCACTTGCCTTTAGTATCACATTTTTCATCGTTACTAGGTTTAGGACCTTCCTTGAGAGATTCCTTGTCCTGACGAGACCCACCAAATTCAAGGGCCCATCTCCAATATTGCTCTCAAAGTCAACAATCTTGGTTCACTTCTGACCATTCTGATTAGGTTCAACCCCTGCCCTATTTTGCAGGGGTTTACCTCTAGTTGAGTTGTCCACCTGAGGAAAGCCCAGATCCGTATTTACACCAGCAACAATAATACCGCCATTGACAGGCCTTCCATTTGAAAAAAATTTCCCGTTGAAACTCTCGCCTGAGGTCTCTTTTCTTCCACCCGAAGTCTCTGCCATCATTCTCTTTAATATATTGTCTTTCAGGTTGTTGTATTTAATATATTTATTTACTATATAACAAATGATATTTAATATATCTAATTTTAAAAGGACTAGTTATACTATTTACTTTAAAATTAAATATAATAAAATATGATCATTAAATATTAGATAAATATATTCTAAGTGTTTATTTATTATTTATTAATTATTAATTACTATATTTTTATATATCTAATCTTAAATGAATAGTTATACTATTTATTTAAGGGGTAAATATATTATAATGTAATAGTTAATAATTAATAATGAATAAATAAATAGATAGTTCTTAGGAGAGAGGTAGGAGGAAGGTTCTTTTGTTGCATACTTTTATTGTGTATAATAATTATTATTTGTCATCGTTATAAGATAATAATTATTAATTATCCTAAGTGTAGATAGGAGGTCTTCTTCTACGATTTTTCCTTGTGTTCTCTCTCACTTATTGAGGGGCTGCCTTATCTTTTTGTCTTCTAGTCTTGGTTGACCTATGGAGGAATTTTCAGTTTATGATCAGTGTTGGGGCTCTTTTCCAGTAGTTTGGCTTCAGTTTATAATAGTTCTATCCCTATTTCACTGGGATTTATCTTCATATCCGACCCCCACAGTTTCTGCATGATTTTAGAAGATCTTGAGTAGTTTTGGGGCAGTTTTGAGTGACACTTCAGTTGTGCATGGCTTGGTGGGGTTTTTGGATCAGTAAGAGTTGAGTTTCCAGCAGTTTGGTTCCTCATTTTGGGGGTTTTTCTCATGCATCTGACCCATTTTGGTTCTATGGCCTATATCTTTTATTTTTCACCTCTTTAGGAGGGGATTTCTTTCTTTTTGCCTCACTTTTGCACATTGCATAAAGTAGACATTATTGTAAGGGAGAGGTTTGTAGCAGATTCTTGGAGTTTTATGCAAAGTTTGATACCTTACAGATATATTTTTGTGTTATTGTTTAATTATGAGTTTTTGATATCAATCATTGTGTTATATACCTTTGTTGAATTAGTTTTCCTTCAAGTTTTGATGCATAAAATGATGTCTCATGGTGCAGATTTATGATTGTGTTTTCTGATTTCAAGTTATTAAATTATGAAAATGTTATAGTTTTCCTCTTTATTATTGATAAAAGATCCTATCATAGAGTTATTATTGTAGGGTTCATCTAGCCGGTTATTGTGTTTCCCCTCACTGAATTATCTCCTAAGTTTTGCTGCAGCATTAAATATTGGTGAATCACCTTAGTAGTATAGTTTGTTTTCCAAAGCATATCCTTCTACCCTTTTCCTCATCCAGAGTTAGTTTAGGTGATCACAAAGAGGAAGTCGGCCTATGATTAGGATATTTGTTCTCATCCCCACCAGTGAGAACATTTCCATGTTCCAACAGGATTGCGAGGTTTCACACTTTGCATCATAGGTGCAATCCTGATTGACAACTGTCCATTTGGAAAAAAATGAAATGGATGAGAACAATATGTTGTTAGAAGAAGGTCTTCTCTATGAATCTGAAATTTCTATAACAGATGATGAATTATATTTTTAACATTGTGATGGTTTCCAAGAAGTTGACTCTCAGGGGGCTAATTTGGAGGACCAATCAAAGAAGGCATTTCAAGATGATGATGTTGATACACATGCTTCAAAGGATCAAATGAAAGTCATGGGTGATATGATTTTTGTAGCCTTGGTACATTTTGATGAGATTCACAAGATCATTGGAGACCTCTACAAGAATGTTCAAATTGAGAGGAGACAAAAGGGCATGGAATGTGATTTTTATTTTGCATATTTGCGGGTGGTCAAAGAGGCTCTAGAATTAATAAAATAAAATTATTTGTGTTTACTTACAAAAAGGATCATATCATAAATATTCCTAAATTATATGTTGATAAATTGAAGAAAAAGGATTATGAGGTCAATAATGTCATCTTGGAGCTTAACAATATAGATCAGATATTGGAGAATACACAAATGGCTCTTCAAGAAGAAAAAAATTAGAGTTTTTGAACACTAATCAGTTCAGCAAGCAAGACAACATAGGAAGGATTGATTTTTCATGGAAGTGATTGAGGAACTTGATAGCATACAATAGACTTATAATTTGGATAAATGTCCCAAAAGATCAAGTAATAATTTTTTGGACCAGCCAAAACTTCGGTATAAGTTGGATAATATTTAGTTGGTTGACATTTATTTGTTTGAGGTGGATGCTAATTAGACATTTGATAATCCATTTTTCAAGTTGGATGAAGGAGTTATCTCTAACTCTAGTGATGAAAATGAAATTGATTGCATAATTTGTGACCCAGGTATAGTTCCTAGTGGTGAGGTTTGGTTCAAGGATTAGGATAGAGGATTAATTTCTAGAGTTAGTGTTTCTACCCACTTAGAGATCAACCTATATATGAATTTAGATTATGATCTACAGATGATCTGGATGGATTCTTTGGTTAAGTAGATGAGCGGTTACTGATTGAGGGTGGATGGTAGGTATGATTTTATTAGAGGAGATGGTTTTTCAGCTATGTCCTTACTCATGATTCCTATGTATTCAATGGCATTTTAGATTTATTACTATTGTAGAGGTTCCTCTGTACCATTGGTGTTAACCTCAACTTTTGAGAAGTTTGATTTTTATACTAGAAACTCATGATGAGCTTATATATTTTATTGTGTGCCTATGATGGGTGTTATGAACTTACACAAAAGATAATTTGTAGTTGGAGAGTTGTTCAGTGTTGATATATCCTTGAGATACTAATATCTCCTCCTATTTGATAGTTGTGATAGCATGAAAATTTAGGATCAGGGCATTCACATGTTTGGTGCATTACTTCAGTGGGTTTTTGATGAGTGGCTTCACAATTCTGGGCATCTGGTTTTTTATATTAGATTAGCATAGCGGATTGACAAAGCAACATTCTTGAGGTTAATATGGGATCCATACATTTGGTTTCATCTTGAAGGTGCAGATTACTTGAGGGAAAGCAATCTTTGGGAAGGTAGAACTGTAATGTCCCCTTTAAATCAAATTTAATGATGACTTAATTTAATTATTTAATAAATTATTAAAATGACTTAATGGATCTTAGTGAATAAATTAGAAAGCTATTTTATTTTGAGAGAGAGAGAGAGAGAGAGAGAGAGAGAGAGAGAGAGAGAGAGAGAGATGTGCTATAAAATAACATTGAGAGGCTCATTCTCACTATTCTTGGTTTATTCTTGATTATTATGTTCTCTTGGAGAATTCAAATTTTTTTGGCTTTTAGATTTGAAACCTGAGGATGAAAACCTTTAGCAATTTCTTGGTGAATAGGATGAAAACCCCATTCATCTTTGGAGGTGGATTCACAACGAAGTTCACAACTGGGAAAATTTGTGAAGTTATAATTTGAAAATAGACTTGTAGTATTTGAGGTATTTCTTATATGTTCTAAAAGAAAGAGTGTAATGATTTATCTTCATATTTAATTTTAGACCTCTATGATTTGTAGCATAATCAGCTGCATAAATAGAAGTAAATTTGATGCAACTTTTTTCTTAAAATTCATGTGGAATATTTGAAAAAAAAACTTAAACAAATATCCTAATAGGATATAACACACTTTATCCCATGTTTACAATTTCTTTCCAAAAAATTTACAAATATTACCCTGATTTTATGAAGTGTTAACTATGATCAATAGTTATTGATTAACATTTGTATGTTTAGCTAGTTAATGCTAAATTATGATAAATGATTATTATTAAATGAATTTTTTTTTGCAAGTATTAGCATGTCATTTGTGAGAAATTTGGCTTGTTCATGCGATTGGAAAGAAGAGGAAACTTACAAATATTACCATGATTTTATGAAGCATTAACTATGATCAATGGTTGTTGATTAACATTTGTATGTTTAGCTAGTTAATGCTAAATTATGATAAATGATTATTATTAAATGATTTTTTTTGCAAGTATTAACATGTCATTTGTGAGAAATTTGGCTTGTTCATGCAATTGGAAAGAAGAGAAAACAAGTTGCCACTTGTCAACATTTAGTTATTGTTTGAAGTGTTCAAAAAGGTTAAAAAATCAATTTCATAAAATGAGCATATCTCTCTCATTTTCTTAATGAAATTTAGATTTTCAAGATGATTTAGAAATATGAAAAGGAGAAGCAAACTACTCCGAAATCATTTTTTCTGTGTAAAGTGTCATGTTTTGGTATACATATTATTTATGTTTGTTTGTGTTAAGTTTACGTAATTGTTGTAAAGATATAAGAAAACTGTTGTATAACTCTTCTCTCAAGGTTAGTGTAGGAAGTTGTTCTGTTACCTTAGTTTCCTTACAATAATGGAGAGAATGAAACACAATAGTGGCAATAATGAAAGTTTATGCCAATTAACTATATACACTAGAAGAGATGATGAACAAAAATCATGGAATGATCATAACCAACAAAGCATGGGAAGCAAATTTTCAGACCCTTTATAGTAGCAAATACAATGAGAATAAAGTAAATGACATTCCTAAAACAACAAAGGATATGATAGTCACAAGTTTTAAGGTTGATATCCTTCGTGTCTAACCAAAGTCCATCCCTTTCTCGAGGACAAGTGGGATTTTAGCTGGGGGAGTGTTGAGGCCATAATTATTCATGTTTTTATCATTAGTTATAATATTTTACCTTTATTTACAGTGTCTTTCTAATACATTTCCAAATGTTACCTTGATTTTATGAGACATTAACTGTGATTAAGCTTTATTAATTAACATTTGTATGTCTAGTTAGTTGATGCTAAATTATGATAGTTTATTATTGTTGACAGTGAAAATTGTCATAGGTTAGAAACAACACTTTTTACTAACTTTTCTTCTAAAACTAATTAATTAATTTTATTATTTAATTAGGACTACTTTTATTCTTCTAGTTCTTCATAGTTAAATATTATTTAATTATTACTTCTTCTAAAATATTTAATTAAATAATTTTATATTATTTAATTAAAATCTATTATTCATCCTTAATCAATCATTTTTTATCATTCTTCTATGATTAAATAATAATTCTAATTATTTCATCTCTTTAATTATTCTTTTATGATTAAATAACTATTCTTAATTATTTAATCTCTTAATATAAAATCCTCATAATTAGTCAATAGGCTTTATATTATGGCTTCACTGTCTGCAATTACCCACTAAACTTGTCTCACGTTTCAAAACCACCTTAGCCTCCCATTAAACTACTTTCAAATCAATTTTTCGACTGGAAAATCTCCCAAACAAATTTTACCGATCAAAATTAATTGTAATGATTTTGCATTGCTTAAAAATTTTCAAAAAAACATATATATTTAAATATTACTACAAAAAAAATAATGTACATAAAAGGAAAAATCTATATTTTATTATTTCTTCTTTTCAAAGAATATCTTTCAATATTATCTTCTTTTATTAGGATATTTTGTCTCATGTTTCAAAAACACCTCAGTCTCTCGTTAAACAAATTTTACCAATTAAAATTTATTGTATTGATTTTGCATTGCTTAAAAAATTAAAAAAACATATATATTAAAGTATTATTATGAAAAAAATAATGTGCATAAAAGGCAAATTTTATATTTTATTATTTCTTCTTTTCATATCTTTCAATATTATCTTTTTTTTGCTCAGTAAAAGGCCTAGGACAATATTTTATTAGTATTGAAAAATATTTTACACCTCCGTTCAGAAGGGCATCGAAGGAAAATAACAGAGGAAAGAAAAACCTTCGGTATAGCCCTATACAAAAGTATTTATAAGTCTTTGGTATTAATCAAAATTCTTTACAATATTATAGTGTTTGGATTAAGTCCTTTCAAGGTGAATTCTCCTCATAGTCATAATTAGTTCTTCAACTTTTGATTGAACCAATAGTCATGTACTTGCTCCTCGTTCATGCCATGTAAAAACTGCAAAAAAACACAAATCCTTTCGGCCAATATCGATGTTAGCCATTTCAAAAAAGATATATAATATTTTATTACCATTTGAAATGTAAAATCAATTGATTATAATAATAGCCAATTATCAATATTATCTTCTTTTATTAGGATATTTTATCTTTTTTAATGTTTCAAAAAAGAAAAAAGATTAAAAAAGAAGATAATTATTAAAAATTATTTTATCTTACTTTTGAGATTCACATACACCACCAATAAGGTCTTCATACTTTTAAATCTTCAATCCTATTAATTATACATTTTACACATTTTGTTTTATTATTTTTCAAACACAAATCTTTCTATTTTTGTTAATATTAATTTCTATTGAAATGTAGTAGGGATAAACAAGAGTCTCGGTATTCAATATCATTTTTAGAATTGGTTCAAATATGCGTTAGCAAGATGTAAATTTGATAAGGTATTTGTAGCCATTTTTTTTAAATTTCAGTATGTTACACATTGTACTGTTGTTTTGGTAAAAAAATTTATTAAACGTGCATACCATTATTGATGGTTTTCCACAATTTTGAAGACCATTCATTTTGATTTGTTGAAATATTGGATGAATAGAAAAGAAGATTGCAGTAGATGGCTTACATTTCTTTATCAGACCAAAAATATAGACATGTATTCAACTAGTCTTACTCTCTCTACAATCTGCAAACTTTGAGGAATGAAATTAACCCTCGCGTGTGAGGATCAATTAGAGGAAACACATTATTTTAAAATTTTCCACTCCGATCCAAAAATCTTGGTTGCGACTTAATTGCATATCTCCTCTTTATTTTCATGTTTATACGTATTGCATTTGCTTGAATATTTATAAATCAATTTGAGGTTTTGTAAAATTCTTTCTAATAAATTATAAATGTTCTACCATTAAATCAATGTATTCCATGAAATAACAACCAATTATATCATATTATTCATGCACCCTATTGTATGTATTCACATTTTTCATACATTTCTATCGAAGATTTCACAATTGCAATATCTACAGCCCATCAAACCTTCCCTATCTTGACAAATGCTTATGCTTTGAATCTTCTTTCTTAAATCTCTCACAAACATTCAATTTGGTTTTATTTCATTACATCTATTTTGTGCATAACTTCTTAAGTATTTTTATGAACTAATAAATACTAATAAAATATTTTAGAATTAATTTAGCTATAAATTATTTTATTTATATTTTAACTAAATATAAAAATTATATTTTTCATATAAAATTTTAATTTTTAATGTTTCACATTTACATTCTAACTATAAGTGCTCTCTCTCTCTCTCTCTCTCTCTCTCTCTCTCTCTCTCTCTCTCTCTCTCTCAGATCATAAATGTTATTTTGGGATTTGTCTTAGGGAGAAATAACATTTTTAGATAAGAAAAATGTGTACGAGTTCTATAAGACTATGTGTTTGGCGTGTATTTTAAGTTTTTTAAAATACGATCATGTTTTAAAGAAATTTTAGTTCTTCAAAATGTGATCGCATTTTGAATAAATTTTGGTTCTTCAAAATGTGATCGCATTTTGAAGAAATTGGGCTTGGTATTCACAAAATTGTAACCCGGTTGGGTTACAAAGAATTTTGGGTTTTTTTAAGGGTGTGGCCACTTTTCTATTCAGCAATTTCATGCACTTACCCTGATGGTTTAATGCAAAAAGTTATTATGGGTCTTATTTCAAGATAGAGAAAAATAAGGAAGAATTCATAAAAGGATCAGGTAGTTGAATAGGGCCAAGGAATTGAAGAGAAGAACCAAAATGATGAGGTAGTGCCGGAATGGACAAAGTTTCTACATCGTCTCTCAAGGAATTGAGAGCTTATTAATTTGAATGATGTTGCCAAGGATGCTGCTCTTTAAGGTTGGGTGCCTCATGTTAGCTTGTTCTGTGTTTTGTAGGGGCCACACTACCATTAGTGTTTTGGTTTGTTTTTATTTCAAGGTCCTTATTAGTACAATTTAAAAAAAAAAGATTGGATAACCATATGGGCTAATATGGATTGTATGGTTATTAAGTTTTCTTTGATGTGGTTTAATTACATCAATATTGTAATTTATATGGTTGGAAGTATGGTGATAGTAGTAGTGATAATCTGAGTTACAGTCTGTTTTGTTACAAGTTTTTGATTAAAATTTTGAAGTCTTAGTGTATGGTATTTTGGTCCTTAAGCCTATATTGGCCTGAATTTAGGGTGTTGTGTTATGGTTGTGTCTTATTGATGTACGGGATCAGGGTTCCCTCCCTGCCAAATTAATAAAAAACATGTACAATGACCTACACTTATATGTATTTCTATAGTAATGTGAACTAAAAATGAAACATACAATCAAGAATATATAAAATATCATAGAATTACATGTCACTCCCACAAATACACACAAAATGAAGAATCTAAGAAGGCTAAAAGCTTATTTTATTGACAAAAAGATACCCTTGAAATAGCTATATACAAGTTTATTTCAAAAATTTATGAGTTACAATGTAGCCGAAAGGTAGAAAGAACTACAAAAAGTTACAAATAGATGCCTACAAGAAGTCGAGTCTCACTTTTGGGCAAAAAGTGGAAGTGTTTTCCTTAATTTTCAATTTTGTCTCAATCGATGTAAAAATTTAAGGAACTTAAAAATTGAATCTAAAAAAGTTTAGTAATAGAAAATATATTGCTCAGGGTCAAGTTTTCAAATATTTAATTTATTTCAATACCCAAATAGTAGAAATTAGTTTTTAGTAGGTGTGTGTAAAAACCACTTTTTCAAAATGCCTATTTTAGGACCATACCATACATGTGTACGACCACCATATTTTGACTTAAACAAAAGTGTTTTTGTAAATCCTTTTGGGTAAAGAGACCTAAGACACTAAAGATTGATTAGCATATATTTTTTTAGTGTAAAGTTTTGGGATCAAATTATGTGCAATTTTTTTATGTAAAAACTTGCACACAATTTTATCCAAAAGCTTTACAATATATGTATGGATTGTGGAAATCTCATAGCACTTATATATATTTTTTCATTAAATATTTTTTTTATTAATTTTGAATTGACCCTAAAGTCTATTTCGAAAGCCTCTGGGGTATGACCACCATAAATTGACCAAAAATTATTATTTTTTCAATTTTTTTAAATCTTCAAAAGAATTGTGTAGATTGATGTCATATAATTTGTTTTGTAAAAAATTTAAAAACAAAAAGGTTATTGAAAATTTAGACAAACTTGCTATTTGAAGTTTATGTATCAGTTTGATTAATAAATAATATAAAAATAGTAAAATTAATCAAATCCCCCCCAAAATACATTTTTGAATTCTAAACAATAAGAAGTTCAATGGGTTTTTGTTTCGTCAAAAAATTTAATCAAGAAGGCCTTCAAAAAATTATGGCAAGGCATAATTTCTGGGTTCCAATGCCTTAACCATTAATTTGCAGATCCAAGGCATAGGCTTGGTCCCACCAAGCCTATCCTAACCCAAAAACCAATGCAAAGGGTGGGTGGCAAATTCAACTTTTAAATAATGCGTACGTGTTAAAAAATGTGTACCTGTTACATAAATATATTAAGTTTGTATCTAAAAAAGAGCTTGTACGCATAATTTTTAAAAAATAATACTTTTACAAAGCACATACACATTTTGAAAAAGTGTGTACCCATTTTAAAATGCGTATATATTTTGCAAAAAAGCGTGTATGCGTTTTGCAAAAATAGCATACACATTTTGCAAAAAAATATGTATGCATTTTTTCATGCACCATGTTTGATGTTTGTGGATTTTTCATGCATGTATATCAAAGATTTCACAACCGCAATATCTACAACTCATAAAATCTTACCGATCTTGACAATTATTTATGCTCTGAATCTTCCTGCCCAAGCCTCTTACAATGGTTGAGGACATTCAATTTGGTTTTATTTCATTAAATCTATTTTGTGCATGAACACTAATTATTTTTATGTAATGATAAATACTAATAAAAGATATTAGAATTTATTTAATTAGAATTATTTTTTTTATCGATAATATAGTTTTTCATTGATATTAGAAGGAAAGTACATAAACACCATCTTTGGCTACAATATTACATTCATACAAAATTCTTCATCCCTCTGATATGTCCCTAGCTATACCTATTGGAGACAATCCTATGCATTTCACATTTTATCTATACAAAAAACCAAAAAGACCCAGCAGACCTACCCTTAATTTGAACCACGCTGCCGCATCCACCTTCGAGAATTTTCCAAAGGCTCCTCTATAGCCAACTCAGGGTACACCCACTCCACCACCACCATTACCTCCACCATCATCACCATCATTCCTCGCAACTTCTCTCACCTTTCCTACTCGTGGGGAGGCACCGCTCGGACCACCACCCACCTCGCTACCTATGCATTCTGCCATGGCAATTTTTCCTCGCCATGCTTCACTGATCTTCCTTCATACCTATGTTCTTCCATCCCCCTAGCACTGCACTTGATTTGATGAGAGTGCATTTATGCATCCTCCCAAAACCCCCACCACCTTACTGTGCCACATTTTTATGCTTTTCCAATAGTGCCATCAATGCAATCCAGCCATGGTGAGCTCGAGCTAGGTGAAATTTTTTTGGGATGGCAGAGGACCAAATAACCAAGGGCTGTAGCTCCTGACGCCTGTGACCTACCATGCGAATGGGGTCATTCCCATGTGCAAACCCACTCCAACCTTCTTCCTCTGCAAAACCTCCTCAATCCCTTCCATTTATTTGATAGCCATGCATTGCCTCACCACCGCTCGCACCTCGTCCTTTGAAGCCACCACCATGAGCCCCAGGGCCATGAACAATGATGATATGTATAGGTTTGTGCAGGGTTTCCACCACTGTTGGAGTTATTGTTCCCCAAAAATATTGTAGATCTCCTCCCAGAAATCCTCCCCATCTTCTATGAAGACATTACCTAGCCATTTCACCGTGATAGGACCAACAAACACCATAATTTTCCCCTTTATGCCAAGTGAGAAATTGGCCTCCGTTTCTCTCTGCCTTGCTGCTGCTCAATATTTAGTGACAATGCTACTTTTCCTCCACCTCTCCCAGTTTAATAGACATCCAAAGCCTCTAGGCTCACATCTATCGATTCCATCATTATTCCATCAAATTCTTTGCCTTCTCATTACACCATTCTGTAGCACCTCTTCCCTCGCATGTAACAAAATCTTCGGGAGGCATAAGACTACGTCATGCCACCTCTGTTCTCATAAGAAACCAACTCCACATGCTCTTCAGCATATGCAAATCTATTATTTCCTAACCCTGGGGTCCAAACCTTGGGTCTTCTCTGCGGTCGATTTCCCTCCACTTCATTACTTCACATTTTAGTATTAATATTCACCACTAGGGTCGGATCCTAAGATCTTTAAAAAGATCAAATTTATTTTTTAATGATGCATCAACACCCACATTTGAAAGTCTATTTTCCATATCATTTTTTTCTCTTGGTACATGTGAGAATTTAAAATCTTCAAATTCATCAATCAGGTCTCGAATCCTTCTAATATATTTGTTCAAGTACCAAGTGTCTGTTTGTCCTTTGGCTATACTATTCGTAACTAGGAGTGAATCCCCTTCCAGGTGAAGTTTCCTTATTCCTAGTCTTCTCACCATCAGGATTGCCTCTACTGCTTCTAGACACTCAACCTCATTGTTATTTCCATCTCTCAGCAGTTTAGCTCCTAGAGCCAAAACTTCTCCCTTCTCATCACACCCAATAAATCTTATCCCTGAAACTCCCAGATTGCCATGTGAAGTGCCATCAAAATTGATTTTCACCCATCCAGGGGATGAAGTTTTCCAATAACTAGGCCTAGGCCTATTTCCATCCTCAAGAGGTTGTTCCCTCCCAAGCCCATTAGCGGGCCTAATTAGAAAATTTTTAATTAATATTTTAACTAATATGAAAAATTTATATTTTAATATAAAAATCTATTTTTTATTTTTCACATTTAAATTCTACCTATAATTTCCTATCGGCTTATCCCTTGAACTTCCTTAGGTGCAAGTGCTAGTTAATCAAATTCTAAATCTATTTAATTATCTATCAAATATGGGTGAAAAAATAAATTTATTAGTCGATAGGATTTATATTATGAATTTAACTATCTATAATTGCCCGCTAAACTTGCCTCATGTTTCCAAACCACCTTAGTCTCTTGTGAAAACATTTTTAAATCAACTTTCCAGATGAAAAATATCCCAAACAAATTTTACTACTCAAAAGCAATTGTAATGATTTTGCATTACTTCAAAAATTAAAAAAACAAATATATTTAAATATTATTACTAAGAAAAAGAATGTGCATGAAAGAAAAAAATTAAATTTTATTATTTCTTCTTTTTATAAGATCATCTTTCAATATTATCCTTTTTTATTAAGGTTATTCTATCTTTTTTAATGTTTTAAAAAATATTAACAAAAAAGGATAAATACTACTAAAATTAAAGATCAAATCATTTTTTTCAATGTTCGCAGAAAATTAAAATCATATATATTTATATATTATTGCTAAGAAAAATAATGTGAATATATATTTTATTATTTTCTTTTTATAAGAATATCTTTGAATATTATCTTCTTTTATTAATCTACCAGTTTTAATGTTTCAAATAAATATTTATAAAAGATATTATAATTAATTATCTATGTTATTGAATAAGTAATGAACAAAATGAAAAAAAACAATGTTTAATGTATTATTTTGCTTTTAAAACAATAAGTTGAGACTCACATAAATCATTTTTTGCTTTTAAAACAACAATTGGAGATTCACATACACTCCACCAACAAGGTCTTTGTACTTTTAAATCTTCAATCCTATCAATTATGTATTTTACACAATTATTATTATTATTTTTTAAACACAAATAATTTCACTAGTCTTTCTTGTTTATTGGATTATAGTCATAGTTTCATTATTTAAAGTTTTGAGATACTATATCCATCTGCTCTATTCAGTTCATATCTTAAATCCATCAAACATTCTTTAAATTCTTGGAACATTACATTTGAACATTTTAAATAATATATTGTTTTTAGTTTTGTGTTATTAATAGTACTTTGCCATACTTTGAGAGACAGAAGTTCCAATCACAAGTTATCTGCTATAAAAAGCCTGTTCAGATAAAGGTTCACCCACCTTGGTCCTATAGAGCCAGAAGTGTAGGGGAAGAGGATCATAATCGATCATTCCCGTTAGTTGGCCAAAATCACTTGTTTTTCTCATCATTGGATTCACAAGTCCATAGGAAATCCAATTCAGCATTTTTGGGCACCAACAAATTGGCGACTCTGCTGGGGAGTTGTTCAAAAGAACATTTTTGTATTTTACCTAGAAGCTCTGGTGATATATTTAAGGCTCTACTGGGAGAAAAGAACTCAGAAGATAGTAATTATTTTCCTTCTAATAAGAAGGTGGCAACTCTATTGAACAAAGCATTTCACTTAATGACTACTGAAGGAGAAGACTCAGAAAGAGATGGTGGATTATTTTTCCAAATGTATCCATCATTTCAAAGAAAGCCTTTTATTCCAGATGGTATCAAGCCATTGGATCTTAGGAGATTTCAATGCATCCCAATTAATTTATCCCCTAAAATTTCACAACTTCTACCAAAGTTCCAAGGAGAATGGGATGAATTGACACTACAACACTTGGATGCATTTTATACATTCATAGAAGATTATGAGGTTTCTACAGAGGATTAGGTGATGAGGCTATTTATCAGGACATTAAAATATAATGCCAGACAAGTATTTGAATCACTACCCACACAATCCATCTCATCATGGAGACAATTTGAGCAGTGGTTTCTTGATACGTTTCATGATGCCAGTGGTGAAGAAGAAAACATGTGTTATGAACAAGAAGGAGAGCCAAATTATATTTTGGAGGAAGAGTCTTACATGTCCCCTTTGGATACATTCTTTAGTTTGGAAAGATATGAAAGTAAACTTGCAATATATTTGTTCATGAGAATGATAAAGATGTATCGGGAAATACCTTCAGGTATCAGGCCTCTGGGAAGGGAATTAATGGATAAACTTTGTGAGTTAGGAATATACCATGATTCTCAACTATTGGTTTTTCTTGAGAAAATATGTGAAGTATTGAGGG
>MU223426.1:3995207-4028066 GCA_018584345.1 Thuja plicata | reverse complement strand
TCCTGAATATGAGTTATCTCCAAATCCTTTTTGTGAAGAGAAACAACATCTTGAGTATAGGGAAGATTGTGTACATAAAGGAATCCAAGTAGAAGAGCTTAATCTAGTTACTTGTAGGGTTGATCAAGTGCATGAGGATATTCTATTTAGCAAGGACTACAATGCACCTGCTAAATTTTCTAAGGGTAAATAAAAGTCAAAGCGTGCTAATAAAGAAATGAATGTTGTCCATGAGAATGGTGGCATTGTATTCAAGAGATCCATAGTATTACATGATCATAATTATGTGTTTGATAGAGGAAAGTAGCAGTGTTCACTTTTTTGGGGGGAGGTCTGGGGTCACCCAATTTCACTTTGCATCAGAATAAGTGTGGATACTTGGTCTGCTTCTCCAGAGATAGCTGGAATCTCACTATGCTCACAGGGAGCATACGTCCCCAGAAAGAGCCACTGGTGGTACCCTAAATTTTGATAATTTAGAAGTCCCAATCCATTATCAAGAAGCATATTTATCCATAAAAAAAAGATCAAAGGAAGGAAGCTTTATGACACATAAATAGAACTAAATAATTGAAGCCTTCAGAAAATGCTAGAATTTAGACCTACTACAAAGATGATTTTGAAAAAGGATAAAGATGGTCAAATTTTAAAAATCTAAAAAAGACCCAGTTCGGGAAATCAAATTTCCTATCTCTAGTAGAAATATTATCTTTTCACAAGGTGTTTTGGATTTTTGACCAAAGCTAAATCCAAAAGTTAGGTAGTTATTTTTAGTTAGTTTATTGTTTTTTCAAAATAATTTGTAATAAGAGTTGTGTCTTTTCACCCTAAAAAGGTGTGAAAGCCACTCAAAAACATATATATACATAATTTAAAATGTAAAGAGAGAATAAAACAATAATACAATTTTGATAGATGGATTAGATGGATCAATAACCGCAAATGTGAACTCTATTGTACTATTTTCATAATCAATAAAGATAAGTCTTTTTTCTTCATGTATGTAATTATTTCATTATCATTTTACAATTAGTCCCTTAGATAAACCAATAGAACTTCTTCAAAGTGACAGTTTGATGTGAATGCTTCCTAATTTGATTCATAGTCTATATTTTCAATTGGTTTTCTCATTTTGCATGGTTAAATTCTATTGATCGAGGCCTCAGTCAATTGGTCTATCATCTGAGAATTATTACCCTTTTGATATATCTCTGAATTTGTTTTATGTTGCATGTATATTCCATAACACCTTTGAAGTGATAAGTTTTCTTAGAAAATTGTCTCTGAGGTTGAACATAGGATTGGAATGATATTGAATCTATTGCCCATAGTTGATTAAGGCACTAGTCTTTCTTGTTTATTGGATTATAGTCATAGTTTCATTATTTAAAGTTTTGAGATATTATATCCATCTGCTCTATTCAATTCATATCTTAAATCCATCAAACATTCTTTAAATTCTTGGAACATTACATTTGAACATTTTAAATAATATATTGTTTTTAGTTTTGTGTTCTTAATAGTACTTTGCCATACTTTGAGAGACAGAAGTTCCAATCACAAGTTATCTGCTATAAAAAGCCTATTCAGATAAAGGTTCACCCGCCTTGGTCCTGCAGAGACAAAAGTGTAGGGGAAGAGGATCATAATCGATCATTCCTATTAGTTGGCCAAAATCGCTTGTTTTTCTCATCATTGGATTGGCAAGTCCATAGGAAATCCAATTCAACGTTTTTGGGCACCAACACCCTTATTGAGGGTTTTCCATAATTTTTAAGACCATTCATTTTGATTTGTTAAAATATTGGATAAATAGCATAGAAGATTATGAATTGCATTTCTTTATTAGACCATAAATAGAGATAGGTATTCAATTAGCCTTACTCTCTCCGCAATCTGCAAACTTTGAGGAATGAAATTAACCCTTATTTGTAAGGATCGATTAAATGGAACACATGATCTTAAAGTTTTCTACTGCTAATCCACAAACCATGGTTGCGGTTTAATTGCATGTCTCCTCTTTGTTTTCAAGTTTATATATATTGCATTTGTTTGAATGTTTCTAATTCAAGTTGAGGTTTTGTAAAATCTTTTCTATTAAATTATAAATGTTCTATGACTAAATTATTGTATTCTATAAAATAACAACTAATTATATAATATTATTCATGCACCCTATTTGATTTCTGCACATTTTGCATGCATGTCTATCAAAGATTTCATAGTTACAATATCTACGACCCATCAAAATTTCTCTATCTTGACAAATGATTATGCTCTAAATATTCCTACTCAAGTCTCTCACAATGGTTGATAGCATTTAATTTGGTTTTATTTCATTAAATATATTTTGTACTTGACCTCTAATTTTTTTATTAAATGATAAATACTAATAAAATATATTAGAATTAATTTAATTATAAATTACTTCATGAATATAGAAAAATATATTTTTATATAAAAATATCATTTATTATTATTATTATAATTAAGGAAAGGTGATAAGCTTGCATATATTAATATATAAGGTTTTCAAAATATAGATTTGAAGAAAGAGGCTCTGGATAGATAAATATGATGTAGCATCCCCAAATTACAAAATTACCCCCATACATATTGTACAATATAAAATGGTGAGCAATGCTAGGAAGAAGATCACTCACAAAGTTATAAAATACAATGAGGGAAAGAGGATCTCCCAAAAACTCACCCTCAAACAAATTAGATTAGCACAACCCAAAATTGATGAAGGGGTGCTAATGCAAGATCTAAGAGAGAGTGGGGAATTGAGATTTATTTCCCTTAATGAAGTAGCGATAATGATGAAATGATATGTAAAATCAACAAGATTGATAAAGGAAATGGTAAATGTCTGGCATATAATATTAGATCTAATACACGAAAGTAAGTGCAAGGAAAGAAATAGAAAGAAGGGACTCACCTTGAATAAAGAAGATACAAATAGACCTTCAAATCCAGTTTTGACCATCGTAGAGGTGTCAAAATTTGGTAAAACTCCAGATATGGGCTTCTAATACATGTAATTGCTTTATATGAAAATATTATACCCTGACAATGAGGTCAACCAGGGAGGCCTTGTCCAGGATGATGTTCTAGAATTTTGACCTATTCCTTTCAACTCCAAATCTGATGAAATTTGTAGGGTACCTGTGACTGTGATTGATATTCCTAAATCCAGATCTGAAACTCTGTTACATGTTCCTACACACAAAGAAAAAAGGGAAAAGGTTGTGGAAATGGGTTTGCATTGGTCAAACCCCTGTATAGGAATCAACCTTGAAATGAAATAGAGATTGCATAAAGAAAAGTAAATGTAACAAGATAAATGTTAGTATTCACCTTGTATGTAAAACATTCATGGATGGGCATTGAGAGTTTTTCAAACCCATGAAAATTCTTATATGTGTGTGCTTGAGATGTAGAATTAATGATGTCTTCACAAATGCATTGATCTACACT
The DNA here is from genome assembly GCA_018584345.1 of Thuja plicata. NCBI lineage: Eukaryota > Viridiplantae > Streptophyta > Pinopsida > Cupressales > Cupressaceae > Thuja > Thuja plicata. The sequence continues at coordinate 4,024,586 of MU223426.1, read as the reverse complement.
TGCCAATCCTAGATCTTAAATGCATGTATGCTTGATAACCTCAATGGAGAAGGAGAGAGAAGAAAAATGGATGTATGGATCTTGATTGCTTGTGAATTCCTCTACTTGGCCATCATGAGAGAAAAACTTGCATCAATGAGAGAATATTTTATTTTCTTAAATGGATCTTGAAGAAATAGAGACTTGGAGATCTTGAATTGGATGCTTGCCTTCAAATCTTGAATCCACCACTTCAGTAAAATTGATTTCATTTTCTTTTCACCAATAGCTTTCATGTAATGTGGATATGATTATATAGATCTCAAAATGAGAGGCTTTGATGCCCTTTTATACTCATTTTTGGATTCAATATTGCATAAGATGACCTCAATTAAAGGTCTAGGAGAAACCACCCCGAATTGGGCCTAGAGCCCATTTAAGCACAATGCTCTAGGACAAGGCCGACCTGGATGACCTTGTCCATGCATTTCTTTTCTCAATTATTTCCCAAGCCTAGGGGAGTGTGATAAGTTACGAAGGAAGAAAACAAAAGATGTGGAAATCAAGCATAAAGACATTCAAATCTTGAAATCACCAAAATGGGGTCAATAGGTCCTAAAAGACATCAATTATGGGTGCTAACTTTTTAGGACTGCACATTTAGCCCCCACTTTAGTGGGATTATGAGACAAACTCATGCTCACAATAAAGTAGATCAAAATGCAAAGGATGATCTCATCGAGGTCAAGGAGACAGAAAAACATCAAGCCCCCAAGTGACTTAAGTCCTCATCAAACCCACAACCAAGATAAGAGAGACATTTCTTGAAAGAGAGAGATAGGGAAAGAAAGAGAGAGGGGTATGATTACTAGCCCAATAAGAGTTTGTCTTATTGTGAACCACACAAAAGAAAGTGATGTCAAAAGATGGAATTGAATGGTCTAGAAATGTGTGTTATGATAGTCAACCCATCAACAAGGATCATGCCTTAAAGAAATCATTGTATCCATTAAGGGATCCAATAATACAATGATCAATCCTAAGTAAAGAAATGTATCCTTAGGGATGAAATAAAAGTGATCAGGCCAAAGGAAAGAATTTTCTCCTTAGGGATCAAAGAAAAATAGATCAGGTCCAAGGAAATCATTGTATCCTTAAGGATCAAAGAAAAGAGATCATGCCTAAGAAAAGAATTTTCTCCTTAGGGATCAAGAAAAAGTGATCAGGCCTAAGGAAAGAATTTTATCCTTAGGGATCAAAGCAGGATAAAAAAAGGAAAAAATGTCTCCTTAGTCATCCACAAAAAAAATTGTGTGTGTGTGTGTGTGTGTGTGTGCAAAATGTGAAACTTAGAGCGGAGTGTATTCCCCTAGGTTAATGTGATTGCAAACACCCTAATGGGAGAAATGTCTTTAACGAAACATACAAGCATCCAAAAGAAATATTTCCATTATGAAATGACCTCAAGAAAGGAAAAATCAAGGGAAAAAAGCATACAAAAAAAGAGAGAACAAAAGGGATCTACCAACTCTGGGGTCACAGGTTATATGACAACTCATGTATATAAAAATAACTCATGTATATAAAAATTATATCAAATTGAACTGTCATAACCCCCTATAGGTAGTAGAAATATACGTATAATGGAAGAAAAATATTTAAGAGTTACAAAGAAGAGTCTTTTTGGGTCGATATCATGGAGACCAAAAAGAATAGGTTACTACTGTAGATAACCTAAAATGGATAGGCTTGCGACTGTACATTAAAAACACTAATTTTCATCTATTAATTAATCATTTTTTAAATCATTAATTAATCATCCATTTTCCTCTAAATTCATTCCCCAAACCGTCTAATCAAATTCCCAAAATTAATTAAATAATTAATTTGATTTAATTAATTAACCTTAATTGATTAATTACCATTAATTAATTAATTAAATTCAATTTCCTATAGTTTAAATTGAAATATTTCAAATTACTAATTAAATTCTTCCAATTAAATTAATTTCAATTAAATTAATTTAATTTCATTCAATAAAGCAATTCTAAATAAAAAAGAATTCAATTATCTCACATGTTGAAAACTTTAATTACATAAATGAATTAAATATTAATTTACTTTCAATGAGATAATCCTTAATCAGATCAAATGGATTACTCCACCTATCTCTCCAGTTCATATGGGTAACTCCACCCAGCTCTTCAGTTCTAAAAGGTAACTCACAATTAGCTCTTTAGTCAACCAAACTCTATCTCCTCTCTCCCAGTTGAACAGGTGGAGTTTACTGATGACCTCTCCAGTTCCTTTTAATCTCAACCGTTCATCTCCCTATCTCTAGGATTGATCTCAACTATTCATATCATCCTCCATTCCTATATAAAAAACCCTTCACATGCGCCATTACTCTCTCAGATTGGTTCTAGCATTCAAGCCATCTTGCGATCACACACACTTTTCAATTATGAAATTCTCGATGCTCCCAAGTCATAGACGCTGCCCACACCAATACTGACCATAAAAAAAATGCATTTCAAAAGTATTAGAGAGAGACAATAGAAGCTTCATTAAATTGGGTTTGCATTCATTTGTTTCCCTTTCTTTGCTTGTATATTTTATTGATACGTTTAAGTATTTGTTATTAGTAGTTTTTGTATTGATTTCCCCATTGCAAACTGGTGCTACTAACCCTCATTGTTGGAAAGCGAAGGAAACATGAATCGAGATAGGCGTACATTCTGGTGAACCCAACGTGAAGAAAATAGCTTGAATATCTCTTCCAGATGATATAAAAAATCCTTTAGCCTCGGTCGTATAGTTGCAGACCTCATTTCTCATCATTTTCTTGATATCTGTGTAATTTTGTAATTGTTGGTATTTTGTCGCAATTGAAGAAATAGTTCCACAATTGGCTGGTTTAATACCGCAATTGATTGCAGGCTTTCACATTTATTTTTTGTCATTTTTTGAGTCTTTGTTTCCTTGCTCTGTGCTGCAAGTGATGGTATTTTACTGCGATTGTTTTTGGATTGCCACAATCGAATGGAAGCTATCACAATTGACTAATCTAGACCACAATTGATTGTGTTTTTCTGCATTCAGAAGTGCATTACCACAATCGCCTATAGTTTTCCACAACTATCTATTATTTACCACAATCGCCAGTGCATTACCGCAATCGCTTGAAAATTGCTAAATCTGAGTTCCAAACCTTTGTTTGTCTATCTGAAAATCTGATACTTTCTTTGTTTCTATGTAGGACTGGAAGAATCACCGAGAACAGAGAAGGGTAATCCTTTTTGAGTATCAATCATTGTTTTCAAATTTACACTTGCTCTCATTTGCTAACATTTTCTTGGTGGTGCTAACTTGACTAAATAGAGCAAACTAAAATCAATTCAATTGTCAATTTGGGGTTTAAAAAGAAAATTGTATGCCAAACATCACAATCTCATATCTCTCAATTTGGTGCTTAAAATTGATGCGAGTATTAAAATTGAACAAAGGCAAAAAATCTCTCAATTTGGTGCATTAAAAATGAACAAGCAATCAACACCTACTTTTGGGTTTAAAACTGAACACTTGTGCTTGTATGGTGGTTTAGCTTACTTTACATTTCAACTTTCAGGTTTAAGCGATTAACCTTGTGTCTTGATTTTTGGGTGCACTTGCACAATCTGTTAGATTAAACACCTTTATACTTTTTAGAAAGGATTGTCCAGGGAATGCGCTTCTTCCTCAGAGAATGACCTAAACCTATAATCCTTTTGATTGGTATATAAACAAGACATGTACCAAAGTTCTATTTTATCTAGCCAAGCTCGGCCGAGCGAGGTGTGTTGATGATAGTCTGGATTGGATGAATATCCCTAAGGAGATAGCATTGTCAACTAGGCTCTTAAGTGAGTCACACATGTACAAACCAATTGGGTAGATGCTACGGAACCTTACTATAACCTTGTTAAAATAGAGGCCAACCCGATCTATCTCCAAATAGATACCTTATTATAGTGCAAGGGGTTGAAGAATTTCCCCCCAAAATTCCCAACATATGTGTTCCCAGTTATTTGTGTAGTGAAATAGATCTTCACTCCACGGAAACAATACCTGACAATGGAAAAAACATGAGCGCCTATGTCGTGGACCTTCGTGTCCTAGTAGTGTGGCAATTGTTGTGTGAGCTAACGAACATTCAAGCATTGGGCCTATAATATTGTATTTTGGAAGCCATTGAATTAGATTAATCTGACTGTTCATTGTTGAGACCTCGTGACAACATTGCAACTTAAAAAATTTGTATAACATACACATGTCAATATTCATTATTCAAAACACATTGTCTATTGTGTTTTTTCTTTGATTAGTTTCCAAAACATAAAACAAAAACAAAAAATCTGTCAAAACGAGTCAAACGTGTTAAATTCTAGGGTGGTCAACATCAATCTGTCTTTCAAATCAGAAGCCTTGTTCCATACAATCAAAATTGTCAGATAGTGAGGCCTATTTTTGAGTCTTTTTGAGACTTTTCCCCTTTTCTGTAATTGACAGAAGTTTGACGCAATCATCCTTTTTATTGCCACAATTGACCTGTTTATTACCGCAATTAGTGATAGATTACCACAATCAATCGGTCACTTTACCGTAATCAGTGGAGTTTTGCCACAATTGACCAGAGACTTTTTTACACATGTTCTGACCTAAAACAATAAAAATACTCTCCATTTTGTGTCGAAGACCAGTGTCTATCCCACAAAAATGTGAAGAACATTATGTGAATCTCTAAACATTAAAGATCATCCCTTCTTTGAAAGCATGATTATTATCTAAACATTGTTAGTTTGAAATTTTAGACTCAAAATATCTTGATCCCATCAACATCATCATTATCTCTATCAGTGACTCTATCCTAGGCAAAAGTCAATTTTTTTTATTCTTATATCATCAAAACCTTGAGATCAAGATAAATCAACATTTGTCCTTAGAATTACCCTTGTCCAAACATAACTCCAAATTTCCTAGAAAGGTTATCCTTCTCTATTTTCTTTATATCACTTTTTTTAGTCATAAAATCTAGACCACACTATGTCTCAAACACCTCATGGAGGGCCTTACACAAGGTCGAAGGCTAGAAAACAACCTGATGAGTTATATATCAACAGATTCCCTGCTTGGGAAACAGAGCGAGAGGAAGATCCTTTCAAAAATACCAGTTCTACTCTATTCATTGAGAATCCATATGGGTCATCTTTGTTCCAAAATGTCACAAAAGAGGAGCTTGAATATATAGAGAAAGATGCCTATTTTGCACAAGTGGTTGATGTTGTTGTAGAGAGGAACCCTGAACATTTTTTAGCCATCATGATAAAGAAGGGAGTCAAACTCCTCGCTGAATTTAGCATGTCAACTATATGGCCCAAAAACCCTCTCACAGGTCAAAATTCTAGTCATCCCTCTCAAAAACTACCTATGGTTTCTCAAATCTTCCCACCCTTGACAACACCAATATTGGCACAAACGATACTCAATCAAACCAACTACGCAAACCAAGCAAGCACATCTTCCATGCAAAGCATGGTAGGATCACAACTAAGTGCACCTATGGTCACTAGTATGCCTCCACCCTTGGCCTTATGGCCTGGAAAATCAAGCTCTCATGCTATGCCTTCTATCCCACCAACAAGCAGTAACATTTTTTCCACCATGCCGCTACCTTAGTAAATCCCTACTAGCCTTGGGGTCAACACATCATTCCCCCAGGGATCCATCTTTGCAGGTTTGAATTTCAGTCAATGCCCACCCAAGGTTACGCCTTTGCTCACTCAACAACAACCTCAACCCCAACAACAACAATCCCAACTTCAGCACCAACAACAACCTCAACCCCAGCAATAACAATCCTATCTTCAGTAGCAACAACAATCCCAACCACAGCAGTAGGAACCCCAGCTTCAACAACAACAACCTCAACACCAGCAGTAGAAACCCCAAATTTAGCAACAACAACCTCAACCCCAACAACATCAACCCCAGCTTCAGCAACAACAACATCCCCTATTCCAACAACAAACATAGTAGAACCAACCTTGGGCCACTCACATGCTCCTATTTTAGAATCATGTGTTGGGAAATCATTATCAAGTCCCAAGGATGAGGTCCTATGTTCCTACTCAAGGGACGTAGAGGCACAACCTCATACCTACTACAACACAAAGGTACAACATCACACATCATCCTCAGTCTCAAATATACATGTTGATCCAACAAGTGCAAAACCTTCAAACCCAAATGATGGATATGCAAAATGAAGGGAAAATTAAATCCTACACCATAGAAGATTTATACCCATACCCCTTTGATCACTCTCTTCACATGTCTCCATTCCAAACTCACTTCTTGGTACCAATATTTGACAAATATAGGGGCAATACCAATCCTATTGAGCATATCCAAAAATTATTTGCTAGTTGTGTCGAAGTCGCACATGATGAGACATACTTAATGTGACTATTCCCATAAAGTTTAGCTGGACTAGCAATGGAATGGTTCTCACATATACCTCATGATATTCTATCTTGGGGTGAGTTGGCTAAAAATTTCATCACTCACTTCCTTCATAACATCGAGTGCAAGGTCACCATTCATGACCTTTTTGATATCAAACAAAAGGATGGAGAGTCTTTTGTAAAATTCCTATAGAGATGGAGGAATAATGCAAATAGAATAACCTATGATGTACCCAAGCAAGACCTAATATTCATGTTCATTGAAAATCTGATTCCAAACATGTCATTTACAATAGAATTGTAGTTAGCTCTGAACTTTACACAACTCATTGAACGATGATTTTGTTGTGAGAAAAAGTTGGTCAAATGAGGTGTCCTTGCAGATCCTACCCAAATGAATACAAACAAGACTGTAATGAACAAATATAAATGGTGGAATAAAAACAAAAATGTCACCAGTGATGGTGTCATTGATGTGAAAATAGTCAACTACACACAACCCAAAGTGTTACTGCAAGGCACACCTGTGGCCAACCAACAACCAACGGTGCCCACTCCACAAGCATACACTCAAACTCAACCCCCACTGTCCAAGAGACTACTGTATCAAACAGTCAGTAACAAGCTCAATGCAAACCACGGTTTTAGTTCCAAAAATGAGACTTCACACCATTAGGAGAGTCGATAGAATCAACTTTATGAAAGATGATACAGTCCAATAGTATCACTCTCCCAAAAATTAGGGAATATGAGCATAGTGCAATCAAACCAAGGTGGTACAATGACAATGATTTCTATGAGTTTCATCAGGTGAAGGGACACAAAATACCCAACTGTTACTGATTGAAACATGATATCCAAGATCTGATTGACACAGGGGCATCGACGTAACAAATACCCAAACCAAAGGAACAACTCATCATATGATATTCAATGAAAAATTTCATGATCACAATAAAGGGAAAACCTTCAAGTCTGGTGTACAGTCAAAACATGTCAACTACACTTATGTCATTAGTGATAACACTATCAATTGCCTAAATCCTTCAGATAGCCATGTGGCTACAATCACTATCAGAAACAAAGGTAACAAATGTGTTGTAACCACATGTCATACAAGAGTTGTCTTGCAAGGAGAACCTTCCTCATCTGCTACACCAGTCAACCCTCAAGCAACCTCAGATCCACATACAAGCCTAGTGGATCAGCTAAATTGCATGCCTTCCCAAATCTCCATGTTTGACCTCTTACACATATCTGTGCAACATAAACAAGCACTTTGTTGGAGATTTGTTTCTGTATAGTTGATTGATTGTATGTATGTCATTGATGACAACATATAATACATAGTAGTGATTCTGTATGTACTTATCAGAATGGTGACATCAAGACTTGCATGGTTAGATACATGTTGTAGACATGTTTAATATGTTATGTTCATACACGCAGATCCAGATATGATGTTTCAGTCAATTTGTGTAATTTTGTTATTGGCAGCTACAGTTCTAGAAGAGTATCTGTTCAGAGCCGACATATGTAACATGTTTCTTGAGTGGCACCTATCTTCAGGATATGTGTGTGTATATTCATGATTAGTTATGAGTTGATGATAGTTATCTAAAGGCGCCAAACATGTTTCAAGAAGATTGCAAAGTTAGAGATGATTTGGTGAGGCCGACTTAGTGAAGCGTCATGTCTATTCAATTTGTATTGCGCGGATCTGATATTGTTTGTGTGCTTAGTAAAGCTGACAAGGATGTTATGAAGAGTTGTCTTATAGGTCCCATGATCTCATACTTTGAGGAAGATACTTATAGCAATTCATTTGTGATACGCTAAGTGTGAATGATATGAAAAGAGATAGAAGATGTATAGAGCAGAATATCAGTTGTGGTTCATTCATCAAGAATCTATGTGAAGAGGTGAAAGATTACAATACACTGGAACTGATCAAGACAGCAGGCCTACTCTATAGTTTATCATCAGATATAGTGCATATCTATTATACATAAGGTTGTAACCTTCACCATTGAAGCAGTGAGCTTTTGGACAGTGAGTCCTCACCCCTAACAAGGTTATTTATAAAAGACTCCTAATAGGGTTCGACCCTTAACCAGGTCACTATACTTATTGCATTGTAAAGTAAAACTCCTAATAGGGTTGAAATATCTTCTAACAGGGATTACTATAAACATGTATAGTTCATTGTGGGTGCTAATTCCCACTAGGGTTTTTACCATTTGGTTTCCCCGTAATCAAATTGTGTGTTGTGTACTATGTTATCTGATTAAGCATTTACTTTATTGTATTCTAAAGTTAAGGAAATAAAAAGAATTAAAGTTACTAATAACTAATTCACCCCCCCTCTCAGTTATCCTTTGGGACTATTCTAACAATTGGTATCAGAGCCAAGTTCTTTGGAGAAGAAGCCTAACAACTTAAGGTAGATCAGATGTCTTACTTTAGAAAAGAAAGCCCTAAGTTTTATGGAGAAAATTATCTGGATTGGAAAAACAAAATGATAACACATCTACAGTGTGTTGGCTTTGAGATCTTTGAGATTGCTACACAAGAAGTTGTTATTCCATCTCTGAAAGACCTTGCAAAGGATGATGCTACTAATAGACAAAAGGAAACATTTACCAATAATGCAATTGCTAAAGAAGCCCTAATTAGTGCCCTATTCAATAGTGAATTTTCTGAGATGAAGAAAATTGACACAGTATACACCATATGGAAGTATTTAGAAGATATGTTTGAAGGAGATATTCAAGAAAATAATGTGCGTAGGAAGACATGGAAAAATAAATACAACAGTCTTGAGATGTTACTTGAAGAGAATATTAGAGCCTACAATCAAAGGATAAATGAAGCAGTCTCTGGAATCAGAAACAATGGTGAAGAAATATTAGAAGAAGACATAATGGATAAGCCGCTAACTACTTTAACATCAGACTATGAAAGCAAGATAAGTATTCTAGAGGAAACCATGCAATTCTCACAAGACTTCAAGAGAGAGACTTTGATCAGCAAAATCTCTGCATTTGAGATATCAATATTGAAGACTAAATCTAAAAATGAAACAACTTTCAAAGCCTCAGTCCATGGTAAGAAATCCCTACACATCTCTAGCCATAATGAGAAAGAAGAAGTTGATGAAGAACTAGAAGATATCATTGCTATGATTTCTAAAAGAGAAAAGAAAGGAAAAGGAAAATATGAAGGACATCTTCCATTCAAATGTTTTTCATGCAACAAGATTGGTCACTTTGCATCTAAGTGTCCCACAAGAATCAAGAAGTTCAGATCTGATTAAAAACCTAAATATAAGAAGGAATGTTATCGTGTTGAAGAAGGTGTAACTGATGAAGATTTAGGAGAAGATGAAATTGGATTCGTTTCCCTTAGAGACATGGAAAAGTTACTCAAGGAAATGGACATTGCAGATGAAAAGGAAGAACAAGAGTTAGCCCTAATTTCCAAAGTAGACAACAAAACTAATTGGATCATTGATAGTGGATGCTCTCACCATATGACAGGTGACAAAGACAGATTTGTTCATTTAGACAAATAAAAAGGTGGTATGGTTAGATTTGGAGATAACACTCCTAAACCTATCATAGGCAGATGATCTATCACCTTGGATGGAAAGAACAAGACAGATGATGTTCTATATGTTGATGGATTACATCATAACTTGCTAAGTGTTGGATAGCTACTTGGCAAAGGTTATCATTTGGAGTTCAAAGACAAAAAGTGCATCATTAAAAAAAAGGATGGAGACATGATTGCATCAGGATCCAAAACAAAAGGTAATGTGTTTCAGCTCAATTCTGATGTAACTTGTTTTGTTGCAAAAGTGGATGACAGTTGGTTATGGCACAAAAGACTATGTCATATCAATTTTCATAACATAGTAAAGATAAGTATGTGAAGGCAGTCATAGACCTTCCTAGTATTGCAAGACCAGTTGACACAATATGTAGGGAATGTGTTATGGGAAATCATGTAAGGAGTTCTTTTAGAAGCAAGCAGAACCCAGCTGAAAAAAAATTGGACCTGGTGCATACAGATTTATGTGGTCCTACCCAAACAAGATCTTACTATGAAGAAAGGTATTTTATTTTGTTTGTTGATGATTTTTCAAGGATGATGTGGGTTGTGTTCTTAAAATAGAAGTCTGAAGCCTTTGAGAAGTTCAAAATATTCAAAGCTAAGGTTGAGAATGAATCTGGATTAAAACTGAAATGTCTGAGATCAGATAGAGGAGGAGAGTTCACCTTTGATCAATTTTATGATTATTGTGAAGAACATGGAATGAAAAGATAGTTGAGTGCTCTTAGAACCCCTCAGTAGAATGGGATTGTAGAGAGGAGGAACAATATTATACTTGATACAACGTGCACTATGATGATTGAAGGAAAAGTTGTGCGCACATATTGGAGAGATGCAATGAATACAGTTGTCTATATTATCAACAAAACTCAATTGAGTCCAGGCGCAGATAAGACACCCTATGGAATTTGGTTTGGTAATGTACCTACAGTAAAGTATTTCAAAATCTTTGGTAGCAAGTGCTACATCAAGAGAGATGATGGTGTTGGTAAGTTTGATGCTAGAAGTGATGAAGGTATTTTCCTTGGTTATTCTACAAAAAGCAAAGCATACAGATGTTTTAATTTGAGATTGAAAAAGATAATTGAAAGTACTCATGTAAAAATTGATGAGAAGTTTATGGTTCAAGAGAGGTACTATGAATATGCACCTATGAATGAAGGTGAACCTAGGCCTAGCAACAAAGATACTATTATTGAAAAAATGTTTGATTGTATTGATGTCTCATGCAATGACCCTGAATCAAGTAGAGAAGAATCACAGATTATAGAAGAAGAAGTCACACCTAAGGTTCCTAAATTCACATCCATATACCACTCTAAAGATGATATCATTGGAGATCATAGCAGCAATGTTTTGACCATATCAAAAGCAAAAAGTCTAGCAATGGATGAAGAGGTATGTTTACTTTCACAAATTGAACCTTTAAGTGTTGAAGATGCTTGTAATAATTCTGATTGGAAGAATGCAATAAAAGAAGAATTAGATCAGATAATTAAAAATGATACATGGGAATTGGTCCCTAGACCAAGTGACAAAAAGGTGATTGGAACAAAGTGGGTATTCAAAAACAAGATGAATGAAGATGGTACATTAGTAAGAAACAAAGCAAGATTGGTATGTAAAGGATATGCGCAGAGATAAAGAATAGACTACACTGATACATTTTCCCCTGTGAGCAACATTAAAAGAATTTAAAGTTTATCAAATGGATGTAAAGTCATCTTTTCTAAATGGAGACTTGAAGGAAGAAGTCTACATAGAATATCTTGAAGGATTTAATCTTTCAGATAAACCAGACATGGTATGCAGATTGAAGAAAACACTCTATGGTCTTAAACATGCCCCAGGAGCTTGGTATGAGGGACTTGATGGTTATCTTACCAAGATTGGATTCAAGAAAGGAGCAGTAGATTCTAACCTATTCACAAGAGAGACACTTGATGGACTATTACTAGTTTCCATATTTGTTGATGATATTATCTTTGGAGGTAATGACAAGCTTAGTACAACATTTGCAAAAGAAATGCATAATGAATTTGAAATGAGCATGATTGGTCCTATAAAATACTTTTTGGGACTAAATGTAAAGCAGACAGATAAAGGTATATTCATTAATTAGTCAAAATATATGAAGGAAATATTGAAGACCTTTAAGATGGAAGACTGTAAGCCAGTATGCACCCCTATGATAACAGGAAGCAAGCTTTCAAAAGATGATGATTCCATAGTAGTTGATAAGACATTGTAAAAATCTATGATTGGAAAACTCATTTATCTAACTCAATCTAGACTTGACATATCTAATGCAGTTGGCATTGTTGGAAGATTTGCAGCTGAACCCAAGCAGAATCACCTAATGGCAATCAAGAGGATATTCATATATCTAAAGGGAACTATAGACTATGGTTTATGGTATCCTAAATCAGAGAATGTACAACTTCATGTGTATGTAGATGTAGATTGGGTAGGTTGTATTGATGATAGAAAGAATACTTTAGGAGGAGCAGTATTTATTGGAGATAGGTTGGTTTCTTGGATAAGCAAGAAGCATAACTATATTTCTCAGTCAACAGTAGAAGCTAAATATGTTGCAGCAACATTGAATTGTTCAACCATGGTTTGGATCAAGCAGATGGTTAAAGACTTTGGCATTTAGGTTGATTATCCTATTGTTATTCATTGTGATAACACTAGCACTATTAACATGTCTAAGAACCCTGTGATGCACGCAAAGAAAAAACACATAGAGATCAAGTATCATTTTCTAAGAGAAAAGGTTACAGACAAAGAAGTGAAATTGGACTATGTGAGCACCAAAGAATAGTTGGCAGATATTTTCACAAAGCCCTTATCAAAAGATACTTTTGAGTATCTTAGGGAGAAGTTGGGAGTAATTCCCTCTCTTGAGTCTATTTAGAAAAAGCAGCAAGAACACCAGTCATTAAGTGACTGATGAATGGTTGACTACTCTACTTCTGGAGTAGCACCTGTGCCTAATGGTTTATGGCACCCTTTTCCATTGATTTCAAAGGGGGAGTATGTACTAAGGGGGAGCATATACTCTAGGGGAGTATATGCTTGGAACAAAAACACAGTCAGAGGAACTGCAACAGTGTAGAGAAATATTTAATGAGGATATTGAGAAGATTGTAAAAGAAAGAGGACACCATGAATAGAGGATGATTTTAGTATCATATGTTGCCATCAATCTCAAAGGGGGAGATTGTTGGAGATTTGTTTTTGTACAGTTGATTGATTGTATGTTTGTCATTGATGACAACATATAATACACAGTAGTGATTCTATATGTACTTATCAGAATGATGACATCAAGACTTGCATGGTTAGATACATGTTGTAGACATGTTTATTATGTTATGTTCATACAAACAGATCTAGATATGATGTTTTAGTCAAGTTGTATAATTCTGTTATTGACAGTTACAGTTTTGGAAGAGTATCTGTTCAGAGCTGACATATGTAACATGTTTCTTGAGTTGCGCCTATCTTTAGGATATGCATGTGTATATTCATTATTAGTTATGAGTTGATGATAGTTATCTAAAGGCACCAAACATGTTTCAAGAAGATTGCAAAGTTAGAGATGATTTGGTGAGGCCGACTTAGTGAAGCGTCACGTCTATTCAGTTTGTGTTGCACATACTTAATATTGTTTGCATGCTTAGTAAAGATGACAAGGATGTTATGAAGAGTTGTCTTATAGGTCCCATGATCTCATACTTTGAGGAAGATACTTATAGCAAGTTATTTGTGATACGCTAAGTGTGAATGATACGAAAAGAGATAGAAGATGTACAGAGCAGAATATTAGTTGTGGTTCATTCATCAAGAGTCTATGTGAAGAAGAAGTGAAAGATTACAATACACTAGAATTGATCAAGATAGTAGGTCTACTCTATAGTTCATCATTAAATATAGTGCATATCTGTTATACAGAAGGTTGTAGCCTTCACTATTGAAGCAGTGAGCTTTTGGACAGTGAGTCCTCACCCCTAACAGGGTTATTTGTAAAAGACTCCTAATAGGGTCTGACCCTTAACTAGGTCACTATACTTATTTAATTGTAAAGTAAAACTCCTAAAAGGGTTGAAATATCTTCTAACAGGGATTACTATAAACAAGTATAGTTCCTTGTGGGTGCTAATTCCCACCGGGGTTTTTACCATTTGGTTTCCCTGTAATCAAATTGTGTGTTGTGTACTGTGTTATCTAATTAAGCATTTACTTTATTGTATTTTGAAGTTAAGGAAATAAAAAGAATTAAATTTACTGATAACTGATTCACCCCCACTCTTAGTTATCCTTTGGGACTATTCTAACATACTTGACCAAGCCCTTCATAAAGAATTTATCCCAAGAGATATAACCCCTGAGAGCTTCCAAATGATGGTTAACCATATAGCAGCCAAAACACATGCAATATTGAAAGACTGTGACGTGCTGCTACACAAACCCTTGCATAATGATCCCTTGCACTTGCTTGTCCAGGTCCACAAAAGCACAATTTGTAGAGTCCTTGTTGATGGTGGGGCTAGATTAAACATTTGTACTTTAAAGTTAATCAAGCAATTAGGATACTCAGAGTCTAGTATTGATGTAACAAGGAGGATCAATATTAGAGCCTACGATGAAGAGGAAAGATCCTCCAAAGGTTTTATCATTCTACCTGTCTAGATTGGTCCAGTTGTCAAGAACACTCCCTTCCAGATCCTAGACCTAGAGTTGGGATAAACATGTTACTCAGGAGACCATGGATACATGATATGCAAGTTGTACCCTCAACATATCATTAGTGCATCAATTTCCCACACCAGGGGGAATAAATAATCATTGAGGGAGATCCAAATCCATTCCAATATTGTAATGTGGTCTAAACCAGCACTGACAACCAGGTTCCCTTGAACCAAGAGGCAAGTATCCTATCTGCATCAAACTCAATTCCCAAAGATATCGTAAGAAAAGTGGGAAAAATATCCTTTACTGACCAGGGATGTGGTGAATACAGCTACAAGGAAGCTTTCACTATCAAAAACATGCCTCAAAGCCCAAGAACATATGACATGCTACAACCAGCTATTACAATAGAAACCCCAGAACATGTTCTATTGAGGTGTCCACCCACAACCTTTGTCAGATGGGGAGACATTGCATAAGAGAACCCATTTGATCTAGATATCAATACATGGTTGTATCAAGACCCACAAGAAACACTTCAATAACCCCTACCTATATCAACCTATGGATCTGGCTATACAATGCTATAAAGATTTGGGTATGATGGTACAACTGGTCTAGGGAAAGATAGCAAGGCTTAACGGAATTGTCTATCCCACCAACCCAAAGAAACAAGAGAGGGTTAGGCTATGGGAAACAAAGAACTATTCCTATCACCCGAGACATACAAGTAAATCAATAAAAAATAATAGAGTTACACTAGGGGGAAAACCCAAAACACACCTTGATAAGAAACATACTACAACAGTTGTTGCCTGCCAAAGTGGGAACCTCTCAATCCTGATTAAAACTCAACCAAGCAATCCATGTTAATGAGGTAAGTGAGACATCCAACGAGCATTCTAGTGAAACTAACTCCCAAGAGTATGAGTGGAGATCCCTTTATGACTCTGAACCTTCAATCCTAGACTATTCCCCTTGGTTAGCCACCACCATACACCTTGATGATCTGTTCGACCAATTAACCATAAATGACCAACCCTGTATCGATAAACATATGAATAGCAATTCATTAGATGGTGTGTCCACATCACAGTCTATGTTTTTTGGAACCATCTTTGTAGTCCCCTTCAACCAAATAGAGTCAACCCAACACAAGGGCCTATGTATTGTACACCCAGAACTAATAGAGTGGGATCAACAAGGACTGCCTGATATGGATATCTTTGAGAATGATGAGGCTATCTCAGACTTCATGGGACTTAGAGAGGGAATTCCATTAGGAGACCATAAAGAAGGTTTCTCCATCAACCTCAATAGATCAACATACTTTGGGGAGGAAGCTCCTCTTTCTAGTCATAAAAAAAATTGAAAAAGAGAAAAGAATCGTCGGTAAGTGAAAACTGAAAGGTGCTTACTGGCACAAAAATTGATAAAAAGAAAAAACAAGACATATCTTCTAGCAAAAACCTCACTGAGGTGCTAGAAGATGGAAAGAAGGAAATCCTCCCTTTGATAAAGGAAAATTCAGCATTATTAGCAGAAGAAACAAAATAAGTCAACTTGAGTGATGAAAAGAACCCAAAGAACATCTACTTAGAAAAATCACTCACCCCAGAGGAGAGAGAACATTTCATTAGTTTCTTCAAGGAAAGGATGATCAAATTTTCATGGTCCTACTCAGACATGCTAGGATTAGATCTAGAGCTTGTGCTACATCATCTCCCATTGCTACCCAACACCAAACTTGTTAAACAAAAGCTGAGAAAGATGCATCCCTATGTTGCATTACTAGTCAAGGAAGAATTTAAAAATATCCTAGATGCTAAGTTCATAAGACCGATCCCATACGTAAACTGGATATCCAATCTAGTACCAGTTACCAAGCACAGTAGTCAGATTGAATTTTGCATAGACTTTAGAGATCTTAACAAAGCTTATACCAAGGACTAATTTCCTTTGCCTAACATCGATATGATAGTATATCTAACAGCAGGACATAAAATGCTATCAGTCATGGATGGATTTTTAGGGTATAATCAGATAAGGATTGCACCAAAGGACCAACATAAAATGGCTTTCACATGTCCTTGGGGCACTTATTGTTGGAACGTCATGCCATTTGGTCTAAAAAATGATGGAGCAACGTATCAAAGGGCCATCTAAACCATCTTCCATGAGCTCATCCACAAAATAATGGAGGACTATGTTGATGATATACTTGTAAAGTCAACACTTAGAAAAGATCATCTACAAGTACTTGGACCCATATTTGACAGAATGTAGGAATACAAGGTCCGTATAAATCTAAAGAAATGTGCATTCGGGGTCACAAAAGAGAAGATCTTGGGATTCATTGTGTCCCATTGAGGCATAAAGGTTGACCAAGCAAAAGTCAAAGCAATACTGGACATGCCACCACCAACTAACCTAAGGCAACTAAGGGGTTTATAGGGTAGGATCCAATCAATTAGGTGATTCATAGCCCAACTAGTAGACAAGTGCCACTCATTTTAGCATCTAATACACAAGGACATAAACTTTACGTGGACAGAACAATGAAAAGAAGTGTTCAAAATATTCAAGGATTATCTACTCAAGTCTACCATATTGGTGCCACTAGTTCAAGGTAGGCCATTTCTTCTATATATCTAGATAACTAAATTAGCATTAGGCGTACTCTTAGCACAACATGATGACACAGGCAAGTAAAGATCCATCTACTATCTCAGCAGAACCTTGGTACGATATGAGCTCAACTATACACCAATTGAAAAGTCACACTTAACAGTGGTCTTTGCCTCTCAGAAGCTAAGGCATTACATGTTGAGTCATCAAACTAAGCTCATAGCCCAGATTGATCCTCTAAAGTATCTACTAAGCAAAGAAGCACTCACCGAATGACTTGCAAAGTGGGTAATGGTATTAAGTGAGTTTGACATTGAGTATGTAGAAAAAAAATCCATCAAAGGGCAAGTGATTGCAGATCAATTAGAAGAGGCACCTATTCAGGGTCATCAGCCTATCCTATCTAACTTTCCAGATGAGTCTATTCTTACACTACAATTGGCTATAGAGATATGGAAACTATACTTTGATGGGTTATGCATGAACCATGGTGCAGGAGTAGGGATAGTACTCATCACTCTAAACAATGATGCGATACCCAAATCTTTCAGACTCAACTTCCCATGCACCAACAACATAGCTGAATACAAAGCTCTCATCATCGGAGTAAGGACAACAATTCAATGGAGAATCAAGAACCTTAAGGTCTATGGAGATTCACAGTTGGTCATTAGCCAAGTCAACAATGACTATATGATAAAAGATGAGAAGCTAATTCCATACAAAGAACATATGGATCACAGGTTGAGCACTATGTTCCAATACATATTTTTTGAGCAAATACCAAGGACAAAAATATGCTGTAGATGCGATGGATACCGTAACATCATTGATCGATATGCCAGGAAATGAAACTAGATTCTAGTTTCTAGTGGAGCAACTCATGATGCCATCACATCAAGCACCAATCACATAATCAACATGTGTCCTTGTTGGTCCTGAAACCCCATGGTACCATGACGTGTATAATTACCTCTAGACTAGTGTCTTACCTCCCAACTTGTTTAGGAACCAGAAAATTCCCTCATCCACCAAGCCTCTAGGTACACCATTCTCACAAATAATCTATATAGATGAAGTCTAGATGGAACACTATTACGATGTCTCACTTCCATAGAATCCTAGAGAGCTATGTATGAGGTACATGAAGGAATGTGTGGAACCCTTGGAGGTGGAAACAACTTAGCTAAAAAGATTATCCGCATGGGATACTACTGGCCAACAGTAGAGATAGATGCAAACAAGTATGTACAAAGGTGTAGGCAATGTCAGATTTATAGAGACCTCATCTATGCACCAGCCCAAGAACTAAATCCTATCACTTCACCATTACCATTTTCTATGTGGGGATTTGACCTAGTAGGCAAGATTACACCATTTTCAACTAATGGACATAAATACATCATAGAATAACTAGAGTACTTCACTAAGTGGGTGGAAGCAATTCCCCTCAATTACATAACTGGAAAGAAAATCTCAATGTTCATACTCAACCATATCATCTGTCGGTATAGAATTCCTCAAACCATCCTGACAGATCACGGTACGCCTTTCCAAAATAAAGATGTTGAAGAGCTATGTGAACAATTCCAAATAAAGCAAGGGTTCTCTTCATTCTATTATCCTCAAGGGAATGGCCAGGCTAAAGTGATAAACAAAACCATTTTGAAAATATTGAAGAAAATAGTTATTGAATTAGGGCGAGACTGCATTTACAGCTTAGTCCCGCATCATTGACATATAGAAATAGCATGAGAACACCTATAAGAGCCATCCCTTTCTCCCTAGTATATGGATCAGAGGTATTCCTACCCCTCAAAGTGGAAATCCCATCCCTGAGGATATCATTGAAGAAATTGATTTCAGATGACGACTACAGAGTAGTAAGGTGTAGTGAGATGAAACTACTAGATGAAAGAAGACAAAATGCATTCAACCACTTACAAGGCTATCAGAATCACCTTAGAAGGAACTATCATAAGAAAGTGAGGCCACAAACATTTGAGGTAGGAGACCTTTTCCTCATGGAAAATTAAAAGAACCAAGCAGAGCGAGTGAAACCAGGAAAGTTCAAGCCTAACTGGCTAGGACCATATGTCATTATCAACACTACCTAGAGTGGGGCATACCAACTGGAAACACCAGAAGGATATCAGCTCCCCAGATACATAAACAACATGCACCTCAAGAGGTTCTACGCTTGAGGTCTCAATGGTTAAGGCAACTATCTACATATCCAAAA
This sequence comes from Thuja plicata, assembly GCA_018584345.1. Classification (NCBI taxonomy): domain Eukaryota; kingdom Viridiplantae; phylum Streptophyta; class Pinopsida; order Cupressales; family Cupressaceae; genus Thuja; species Thuja plicata. The sequence continues at coordinate 4,004,921 of MU223426.1, read as the reverse complement.
AATACTAAAAAAATCAAAAAATACAAATGTTACCTTGGTGAAAACCTGGAAAATAGGATCCTTGGCAACAACAAAAAAAAAACAAAAAAAACCAAAAAATTAAAGAGAAACAAAATCACTCTCTTAGTGAAAACCTATCAAACAGACACTATTGAGTAGGTACCTTGGTGAAAACCTGAAAAATAGGCACCGAGTGTTCAAATCTAGCTTCACCATCAATGAAATCTAAGATCAAAATATTGGGCAAACTTTGCATGCAAGACTGACTACCCAAGCTATATCCAGAAGCATAATCCCCTCTGAGTACCAACACTTATAAATGGTTAGTACTGGTCCAACAAACTAGGGGGCGATTCTAAATTTCCTGAAAAAATCCAAAAAAATCAGAAAACTCATCAAAAATCCTAAAAAGGATAAAAATGTCCATAAAAAATCAATCTTCATAAAAAACTATCAAAAAATTGCAAAATCCCAAGCAAAAAAACCAACTCGGTTATCAACAAAGCAAAGGGCGATCACACCAAGTCAATCACTATCAAAACATGAGCTTTGTAATTCAACATTGGGCCCATATGACATAGCTTTATTAATCTATCAAATTTATCAACAAGAAAACTGGCAACCAAGCCAATCTATCAAATGTCACAAACATGAGCTTTGTGAATTAGCATTGGGCCCATCTGACATAGCTTGATCAACCACCAAAAATGATCAAAATCAATCAATCAATCATATTAATCATCTTACACAGTGATGGATACATCAAAACTAGATAGGTCAGTCTTATATGAGTCATTTATTACTGAAACCAGACACAATCAAAACAATCAAGCCAATCAAGTCTATCAAAAGAGCTGAGCCAATCAAGAGAATCAAATTGAATCAAGGAACAATCAAAATGTTGACTAGGTCAGTCAATTGGTCAGATGTCAGTCTACATTTCACGGTTATGTTCTTATTCTACTCCAGGATCCACCAAGTGAGGAGAGTAGCTATGATGGATCATAACTTATTTTCTTTGATTGCTGTCTATTGAATGTTCACTTTGATTCTGAGGCCATGATGATTTAGGATAAATGTGTTAGGCGCTGTCACTTATCTGCCATGCACGCAGTTCCACGATCTGAGCTTAACCCTGGGAAAGAATTGGACATTCCTTCTCTGTTATATGCTTGTTTATTTACCAATAGAATCATAGAGGTATCTAGATGGACTTGTGGTGCATTGGATTTCTATCTCGGTTTTTATGGGATTTCTTCTTAAAATCAAGAGTTCACAGTGCTATCCAGAAGGACTTTGGGTACATTGGAATTCTACCTTGGTTTTTTGGTCTTTCTTTTCAAAGTCAAGAGCTCACGGTGCTATCCAGATGGACTCTGGGTGCATTGGAGTTCTATCTTGGTTTTATTTTTTCTTTTGTTCAATTTTTTAGATGGCAAAGCAGTATCTAGATGGTCAATATCTAGGTGCTTTAAGCTCTCTTTCTTTTCAAATAAGGAACATAGCTGAACCTAGATGGTCAATATTTGGATGCACTAAGTTCTCTCTCTATTCAATCTCTCTACTCCTTCTAGTTATCAAGAGATCATTGCAATATCTAGATGGTATGTAATCTAGAAGCATTGGACACTCTTTAGAATTTAATAAAAATATGCAATGATGACAAAAATTGGAAATGCGGCAGCGAGTTGGGCCACTCATCCATTCTATCAATTCATATCTATCAAAAATAAAAAATCCTTTCTAGCATTCCATATCTATCAAATCAAATCCCAGAGAACACATTCCACTAACTATCTTCTAACTAACACATGCATTGCTCAGATATTTTGTGCATAATAGATTGCATCCATTTCATTTAAAGTGCATCAAAAAAATGAAAAAATAGCAGTTGCATACATGGTAAATCATATCGCATGCACCCATAAGCATCTCATATAAACATGCATTTCATTTCCACCGTCCTGCATACACATGTCAGTATCATAGGAAAAGTAAATCATCCATCTAAGAGTCTACATAATAGAATCACATTGCATAAATATTTGAACATATAAGAACAATCATGTAGAACCATACATATAGCAAGTAAATTAATAGTTTCATCTCATATAAATCAAAATATCTGAGTACAATCACTAGTACAAAAACAATAATATATGACCAAATAAACTACCAAAAATTGTAGATAAATGACCAAATTTGGTCATGTGATCAGTGGTAGTTTATTGTCGGTCATTTATCTCATGACCAAATTTATGAATAAACTATTTTAGTCTTTTATTTGGTCATTTATTTATTCATTTATTTGGTCATTGATTTGGTCATTGATTTAGTCATTTATTTGATCTTTTATTTGGTCATTAATTTAGTCATTTATTTAGTCATTTATTTAGTCATATATTTAGTCATTTATTTAGTCAATAATTTAGTCAATAATTTAGTCATATTAGGGCACGATGGAATCAAACCACCATCCTCCTACTTATAAAGTAGGTGCTCTTCCATTGAGCTAGTACCCTTTAAAGAAAAATCATACCATTTCAACAAAAGAGGGTGTTTATTGATCTCGTTAATGAAATCGCATTTCATAGATTTTCTTCCGACTGAGAATACCTGGAACTGATCGAGAAACTTTTTCAATAATTATGGGCTAAAAGTCTACCCAGAATACTTATTATTAAATGCAGACAACTTTCTAAGAATAGTTCCTATACATGATGTCATTAGCTTTCACCAACTATAGATGTCATTGTCAATTCTGAAAAACACTTTTAAAACATTGAAAACCAAATTCAAATGGATTCTATTTACAATTAAAATATGCCCATCTTGTTTGTAAAGCATGAAATAACATATAACAGTGAGATAACATACAAGAGAACCCATACACAATGATTGCAACAAGCAAGTCACCTAAGAGAAACCCTTCAATGGGTCAAAACTCTAGCAAGAGTGAACAAGTGCTCTCTGTTCCACTATCACAGTCAAATTACAAAGGTGTTACAATGTTCCTAAGGCTTTCAAGTGTCATAACAATGTCTACAACTCACTCCTCACATCTATAATGTGCCTCTACAACTTAGAAAACCTTGCTTTGTCACTACCACGAAAACAGTTAGAAAATAATGAGAGAACTTTTCTAACCAGTTTACAATGCATTTATGCCTCCTATGACCCCCGTACACAAAAAATGGAGGATCAAATGTCAAAAAAGCCAGATCAAATAATAAAACAATTCAAATTCCAAGGATTCCCCAAAATGTTCTACATCATTTAAGGCATTCCTCAATAATAATATAGTCCCTATCACCTACTGCTCTGCACCACGAAACTTGAAGAATTCACAATTCTAAGGCATTTAGACAACTCCTTGACTATGACGAAGGAAACACCATGACCCCAATCATCCAGTTTCTTCTATATGATTTTCAGATCAAAGGCAATCAACAAACTAAATTTTGACTTATCATCAAACTCTACTGGTGTTAAAGTCAAGGCTAATGAGTCATATTGCTCAATTTGTCAGATTCATCCCTTGATGACCATCCATTCCTAGATTAAGGGTATGGTAGTGTTATACTAGCTTGAATTAGAGATTACTTGAGAAAAAGGTTGTGGTACAAATAATTAGATGCTGGAATCCATACATGAGATTGATAAAATGGAAGTTGATGAGGAGGTGAGTATTACTAAAGTAGGATTTGATGTTAGTCAAGGGGACCTAACCACAATGATGTTGGAGATGCACCAAAAGCTACTTTTGGAGATTCTGCTCACTCCCCTGCAATGATTAGAATTTATGGGGCAAAAATGTGATGTGTTGAAGCTTTTAGAGTGATTTGATAGTTAGCCAAGGGAACCTAACTAAAATGATGTTGCATATGCACCAAAAGCTACTGTTGGAGCTTCTCCTCACTCCCAAGCATTGATTTGATTTTGTGAGGCAAAAAAGTGATGTGTGGAAGCTTTTAAAGGCGTTTGATAATGGGTCTTTTTTTCGGCATACTTTTGTAATTACTAATTTGTTGTTTCCCATTTAGTATAATATGAAACTGTCCTTAATAGACATATTACTTTATGAACTTTTACTCTAGAAAAAAAATTACCACTGATTAAAAAGATGACAAAATAAGTTCACTACCTGTGTAGCACCCGTTTCCTTGGCAACATGATGCAAGTATTCCTTACGTACATGACGCACAACAATTGTACCAACTTCAACAAAGTACTACACCAAGAAAAAATCAACAGACATTAGCCAGCTGATCCAAACAGCAGTAACATTACCAGTTGCATTATGTGAGACAGCATGCAAGTACACCTTAGAGCCATGTCATATATTCCTTTTGTTGTTAAAATGACATTTACACTAGCTTTTAATAGCTTCTCAATATGCTCCATAGTTATATATGCTTCTTTGCACAAACAAAACAAATGAAACAAAAATGACAGTGATCACTAATATGCAACAACAAGCAAAAAATACCAATACTCAACTATCTATCCAACTCCACATTGTTGCATTGGAAACTACATGTACCATGCTCATCTTCAGTCAAAAATCCACAATTTCTAACAACATAACAGACTAGTAACAACATGCCAAATTTGAAAATTATGGAAACTCCTTCCTGTCCTGTATTTCTATCACTTTCACACAGAATATTTGTCCTGGGAAATTCTTAGCACATCTTTGCTAATAAATTTTACAAGAAACTCAGGGAGGTGAGAAAAGCCCATCATAGTGGAAATATTAAAAACCAAAAAATCGGATATAATTTATCCAAAACTCAACAAACACTCTAGATCTTATCAATAAATAAGTTGCATAGTTTATCTACCTTTCACAGATCCTATCAAGCTGCCTTGGATTAGTGACAATAACCTACACTCCCATCTGCATTTTTGTCTTCTGAAGATTGAAATCCAAACATGCAATTCTTGTTGGGGCCACTCTTGTAGGAATTCCTTGAGCTGCCCGACCAGTATTGAGGGTACAACCATTCAATAGATAACTATCCTTAGACCCTTGTCTATGTGCCTTCAAAATATTGATGCCCTTGAGGAAAAAGCAAAACATGATCATTCATAAGCAAGCATCCAAAAAAATTGATTCAGTTATCCTAATCTGCGGTCTATGCAGAGAAAAAAATCATCTCCCCCAAGCATTTATATAGTCCCCCAGTTCCCAAGGAAGTCCAGTCAAATAAGAAATAGCCATCAGACAGAGATACACTAGATTATAGGAAATCCACTTGATAATGTAATCCTAAGTTAAGAAAAACCATGCCAGAGAAAATAGTCTCAGACCTTTCATTCAAAGACCAAAAAGAAATGAGCCAAAGTGGAAGAAAATATTGATCATTAAATGTGGAGATGGTAGATCATTAGGGATAGAAAACATGAATGTCCAAAATATGGGAAGATGGTAGCTTGACAACCAAAAGCAATGATATATAGTCACTGCAGAAGTTTGGACCTTCTTTATCATGGTAAGAAAAAAAAATGTGAAGATCAAAAAGATAGTAGCATGAATGGAAAAATGTAAAAGCATAGGAAACACATAGGAATTGTTTGAGAGAATGCGTCAAATAATTGTGGTCACATGGACTGTAATTATTGTAGGATATGCACAAAATGGATTAGTTGAAAAGGTTGTAGAAACATTCAAGAAAATACATTTGGTAGGTGTAAAGCCTAATTCCATAACCATTCCCAGCATTCTCTTGGCTTGTGCTAAAATGGGAGCTTTGAAATAGGGTATGGACATCTAGTAAAGCATAATGTAAGGGATTATCTTTCAGACATTATGCTTGGAAATGCTCTGGTAAACATGCATACAAAATCTATATGGATAGAAAAGGCTCATTAATTGTTTAATATAATGTCTCAAAGAAATGTGGTCTCATGTACTACAATGATTGTAGGATACATACAGAATGCATTCATTGAAAATTCCTTAGAAACTTTCATACATCTCTCATTATTGTCCTAATTTCTAAAACTTCTATAGCCTAAATCCTAAAATTTTAGAACTAAGACATGCCATCCAATGGTTTTTGTTTCAAATCAATTAGTTTTGTCTCATGAAATTAATAGGAATCTCTGTAAACATCATAAGCTACTATATTTACTATGGTAATGAACAGTATATTTGAGACAAGGGTCTATCTGAACATTTCTAGCATTAAAATCAATGGTCATGATGTTAAATAAGAGGGTTTCCGAAACACATTTTTTTATAACCTTTTGCTGATGCATATGAGCGCATTAGCAATGAGACACCAACAAATATGAAGGCATTATTCTGTTTGTATTCAGCTTACAAAAGAGAAAGCTTCATGCCTTATCTTTATAGAGGAGGCTGATACAATTGGAACCAAATGGTAATTATGTAGAATCACAGATTTCAATTACTAAAAGCTTATAAGAGGATCTTGCCTACGTGCAATTGAGTATTGCAATATTTTAAAAATGCACGGTCAAATCTCATAAAATAAATGATCTAATTGAAAACACTGTGAAAACCTTCGATTACTAAAGACAAATACAATATACTTATCTTAACAGAAGGATTGCTAAGTAGAATATCTGAATTGCTAAAATAATAACTACAACCCTGATGTCAAGATCCATTCAATATGTTGTAACTCAACCAACCATCTGTCTCTTTCTTCTACAACAAAGGAATATTTGGTGTAAATAAATGCTAGAGGATTTCAAAATAATAAAACCCTATTTGTACCATGTGGAATGGCGAGCTTAGGAGGGGAATGATGAAATGAAGAAATCTGAAAAAAAATGAAACATCTATAAATAGAAGTATGGGTTATTGTATTTGCACAGGGATGAACACTAACCATAGGCAGCTCATTACTTACAGAAGAAAAAAGATGCACTTTAGCAGTATTCCCACATCAGAGATTGTGAAAACTATCACTAAGATTAATGAAGTTGTCACTATAATCTATCAAAAATAAAGAAGAGAATAATTTTAATGGAGTCAACAATAAAAAAATTACTAAGGTGGTCATTGACTAATATAGCAGACCACTATTTCTAAAAGTATAAATTCTCTACTATATAAGATAATAGCATAAATCCATGACCTTTTCTTAAACCAACCCTCTAATGTAGATCTTAAACCAACTCTCTAGTACAATGAATGTGAATCTCAATATGTTTGGTTTGCTAATGATGAACCAAGTTCTTTGAGATTTGGATGACACTTTGGCTATTTTAAAAGATGATTGATGACCTCTCAAAACTCAATAAGGATATTCTAAAATCAAAGAGCTTAAGTAGTGGCATTAACAACCTCTTGATACTCACAATTGACTAACAAATATTTGTATAGCTATTTGTGTGTTATCATTTTGAACATCTTCACTACCTAAATGATAAGGATAAAGATATGTGACATTAAATATAAGAATTCTATCAAAATCTTCAAGCAAGTCTATCAAATAAACATTCTCATTAATTTGTTTGACTTCAAATCATTGAGGACATCTGTCTTTAAATAGGTAAACCATGCTTACCCCTATAACACCTTTTCTCTCTAATATTATAGATATACATTTTTATACTGTTCATTAGTTAGTTGTAGCTGATGCCTAATCTATTGTTGCACCACCTCAATATTCCTCTATTGTTCTACCTGTGATTTTAAAATATGTTAAAATTCAGCTTACAAAATCTCAATCTAATATCATCTCTTGTTATTGTAACAAATTTGTCAAGAAGGAATTAATGAAATTTTACTTTCAGAAAACATCAATTATTTCCTTAAAATAATCCTCTTATGCCTCTAGTCTACTAAAAACTATCCATTCACTGTAGTTTTTCAAAGACAGAGCCTTATAATCTGATTTCCATCTAGTAAGGTAGTTTTGCATATACCTACAATTTGTTGTCTTCAATGGTTTATTTTAATACTTCTATTATTATTATCAAACTGCTGAGAACCAGATATAAATTTTCTTAGCTTATCAATTGCACTCTACATGAAGTCATTCATCAAAGGACTAAAAACATTTGAACCTCACCCCATCTGACAGATAAAAATAGCAATGATGTTAAGCACAATTGATTTTGTAAAGGGAGTCAATTTCATTAATTGGAAGACATTTAAAAAAAAAATCAAAATGGAGATGGTCAGGAATGCCTTTAGGTTCATATTTCAATGAAGATTAAAATGGTACAGTAAAAGAATTTCTTAAGTTACATTTGATGGTATTATCTTGATTTTTTTTCGAATGCGCTCATTCATCAAAATAAAAAGGTCTAAAGAAATTAATAATCCTCGTTTAATTTAGCCTTTGTTCTTCCTGGACATTAGATATTGTGCATAGTGTCAAAAAATATTTTTATAGAAGCTCTGCATGGACTCTGTAGTAGTCGAGGCAACAGTATCACTGTATGAATTGTCATGAAGGAAGTTGTAAAAGTTCTGCATAAAACAGAAAAAAAAGATTTCAATAAATAAATTAACCAGTTTTGAAAAACGTATTGGCTATTTGTATGTAAAACCAAACATGCTACTTGATTAGAGTATGCATGAATTTATCCTTCCAAGAAACTCCAACTGTTTGTGGCATTGAGATAGTCTTTCCTTTCTACTTGTTCTTGGATGCTTAATGCAATCCTGTCCCAAAAGAAAAAAATTCATCTAGAAATTAGTAAGCAAATTAGAAGATAGTTTTTCATGTGTCTCAAGTTGTCAATAACAAGTAATTATAAAACATTAAATGATTTTACAAGAAGAATTAGTAAGACGCACACTCTTGATCTGAGCATGAGATGGTGAAACATATTTTGGAAGACTTCCCTTCTTTTATTGTACTATAGTTCTCGAGAACTCATTATTTATCTATAGAGATAGGAGAAGAGGGAGAAGAAACTTTCTTTGGGACCCCCAAAGGGAATGACACATGAGAGAAATGCCTAATTGGGGAAGTAGATCGATGAGAAGTCTCCACACAAACCAAAGGAAGCACACCAATGCCACCCATAAGAATAGGGGTGGAGAACGAAGACAAGGAAAGATCATAGGTGCTATAGAAGCATCATGAATTATCCCCTCAGTAGAAGTAGAGGAGAAAAAGCCTTTGTATTATAAAAATTCTTAGCCACCTCCATAGTAAGGTGTTCATGGAATGCATTCTTCTATTATGGGGACAAATACAAGACATTCGAGTGAGGGCAAACAAATGCTAGATGATCGGTAGCAAAATATCATAAGTGAATTCCTTCATAATCCAAATTCTATCTCCAAGAGCTAGACTCTAAATAATTGCAACTTAGAAATTTAATGCACTAGAATTCCCAAAAACTTTTATGTCTAAATTCCCATGCATTGGAAGATTGGAAATTAGTGCAAAAATGGGTGCAAACTGAAGCAGGGGTTCTTACATAACAGTAGATTATGTTATTATCAACAAATTTTGAATATTTTCATCTTATGTGGGTAGTTATAAGATTTTGAAAATACATTAACAACTCATTTTTTAGGATTGACATGTGACCAAGGTAAGACTTAATGCTATGGTTTGTGAGTAGGTGGCTAAACCACTATAGCCATCTCTAGTGCTATAACAATGCAAGACAATGATGTGAGGAATTGTGATGTAGTTTACAGGGTAGTTTGCCTTGGGCTAGCCAACCATGGAATTATTTGCTGCAGATAACATTTTAACTCCAATACTCTCA
>MU223426.1:3948060-3978073 GCA_018584345.1 Thuja plicata | reverse complement strand
AAATAAGGTTTATAGTCTTGGAACGCTATCTCGATATTTCTTTAACAACTGAGAATATTATCAAGGTAGCAAGACTACTTACTAACTTCTGGAAAGAACCATCATATGGTAATCTTAAAGGACCAACAATGTTAGGAATTAAATATTGTGATATATTACACAAATTATAATACTAATCAGTTGTATTTATAAGGCATGGAAGAGTGATTGAGGTTTAAGCTTACTACTACCACCATAGAATAACATGATAATGGGGTAGTTGAATATAATGATAAGCATCTTCTATTCATTGGGGCTAGGTGTATAGAAGTTGACCATGAGGGATCCTAGCCATTATTGTGAATCTTGCCTTATAGCTTATGGAAAGTTTATTTACATCAAATATTTAAGTATCCCAGCTAACAAGGGGGCTTTGGGAAGCTCAATCAACTTTTTCATCAATGAGGAGGGGATCGAGACATAGGGGAGGACAGTTGGGGGTGATCTGACAATTATGGTGCTGGTAACATAACAACTGTTACTCCCACAGCCTTTTCGGGAATCACGCAAGGAAAATAGTCGTTGGTATCTTTCTGGGATGCTTGGACAAGATTAAGGTATGCCATTATACTCTTGGTAATGGTTAATATTCAGAAATACACCTCTGAAAGTCTGGAATATCTGAACAAAATTTCAGTTTCAAATCTGGGTATATAAGAGCAGCTCGATTTATGAATGGAGAACGATATCCATGTGTTGGTAATTGAAATCTAGTCCCGGTGAAATTATAATCAACCAAGTCCCGTGAAGCATCCATAGTGGGCGGCTATTGGTTGGAGGGGTTGGTGGTCAGAGTAACACTGCTGACAGTCTATCTATTCATTCACAGGAACTTAACAATATTTGGAAACCATAGAGAATACGGCAATCTATAAGGGTCACCTTGTGCCTAGCTGGGGACACTCCCTCTTCTTCGAAGCTGCAGTTGGGGATTGCACAATCCTTCGTAGCTTTTCGCACTCACTCCATTGAGAGTTCATGTGATTGGGTTTTTTTTTATTTTGTGAAATTCGGAGATGTTTTTGGTGTCAGCTATGTGTGCTGGTTGTAAACCAACATTTGAAAGAACTACAATCCTGAAGGTTCTGCAACATTGATTAAGCTCATTCAGCCTCTACCATAAGGCATGGATCAAAACAGAAAAAGGGTTGATACAAGGATCCGATTCTGATTCAGCCTCATCAAGAACTTCATTATCTGTTATACCAGGCAAGTCGATCCTTTTCTTTATTATCTCTAAATGAAAGCATTCTTGTGAACCAAGCAAATGTCTTTAATAATTATATTTCTCCATTGTTGATACGAACCCTTGTCTTTCGATTATATGGAGGATGAAAAATACCTTTTTCGTACATTTAAATATCTGAATCTGCACTATAGAATGTAAAGTAGACCAATGGCATTTACTGATGATTGCTTAGTAGTCGTAAACATCCTCATCACAATCATCTACTTCTATCGATATCTAGTCAGAAGTATGTATTCTCTGTCCTGTAATGCATTACCATCTATTAATCTGCATATCTGATGGTGATATTTGCATACGTTTGTTATTATCAAACCAGTAAATTTGCATATCCAAAAAAAGAGATCAAACAACTGTAAGAATATTTTTGAGAGATTATGAAGTGATTTGTACTAATTATAACATGTTTGTTAATTAATATACTTATAATATTTTGAGCCAATGATTGGACACTGCCTGGTTTTTATTTGCTGTGAATCTTAAGGATAAGTAAATGGGGGATGTTAAACTGTTTCATACAATGAGGCCTTGCCATCCTGGGCAAGATGATGGAAGGTTTCCTTTCTTACAACTACAAAGATTTTGTGATCAAGAATACCCAATTTTTGTGTTCGAACCTGTGAATTAAACCATCTCAGATGGCAGAAATATTGATCATAAAAGAGAGCATGTCTCAGTGACAACTAGTGAATAAGTGAAATATCATAAGTGCCTGTACTTTCTAATGGAATCTGTTTCTTTGCTTCAGGAATAGTGGGCGAGCTTAATTGTTGAATGTGACTCCTAGACTATAGAATAAGTGGACTTGAATTAGCTATACTAGTCGTATATAAATTCTCTCTTTCGAATGCAATAATTAGTATGTATTGCGATCGGCTGAACAGGTCAGATTAAAATTTTACCCTGAAATGATTGAACTTTGTTTTTGTCTTTTTACCCAATGGATTATATCCTATTCTATAAAAGGTTTGTTGAGGTTTTGCATGCCCAGGGTGTTTTTTTTGGTTTTCAATATAGCAGGCTGGTACTTTACTCCTCATAAAAAAAAAATTTCTACACGTGCGTTGAGTCATTTAAAAATGCTGAACCCAATTAGGCCATTAGTGAGAGTCTCTGGAATATATTATTATTGCTCATTTATTTGTTATAGAAATATCAAGTTAAATAAATATCATCATAATTATTATAAATTATACGTATAACTGGAAGGAATGGTCTCAACTTAAGAATACTTTACTTCATTTAATTGCAAATATGCACACACACATTTTGGAATACATTCTAACCCTAGTGATCACTATATTGTTTGATAGAGAATCGATAATTAATGTTAAAGTGTATCTTTGTTATTATGAATATATTTGTAAAAGATTTATTTAGCTGCAAATGAGGTATCAAGTTTATTTTGAATAATACATATTGGCATTGGAGAGTACTCATTGGTTTGAAAATTTCTTATCATTTATTTGAAATAGTATGGAATGGTGTTCTTATATCATCTAACAACATGTCATTCTTTAGGTCTATCTTTTTGTCAAATAGAATGAACAGTGTAGATACTATATTAAAATTTCCCTGATAGATTATTATAAATTTTCTCAGATCTATACCGTGTTAGTTTGGCATCCAGGTGATAATATATTAGCAATCATTCATGCTCCCTTACATATGCCACATTTGATTTTTTTTAAATTGGTTTGTACCCCACTAGGGCATACCTAGTATGAATTGGTCTAAGTTTGGTAAACCTGAACTACGATGTCTCTGCGAGTTACGTAGGCAAGGCCATCAACGATGAGCCCCTGAGGCATTAGGTCTGGCCCTTAGGTCTTGTGCTTTGAGTCCTTCCTTGATCTTGACACTCCTTACCCATATGTTTGTACATTTTGCTTCTCTTTACAAAATTGGGTTGAAAAAAAAGGAACAAGCTTATGATTGAGTTCACTATGATATTGTTGTAGCTTATCTTATGATCACGTATGTGATCAGAAAATAATTTTAACATCATGCATCTAGTTGTGTAGCAATATATAAAGATGCAGGAAATAGGGAGGCTAGGAGAATATGATACACAGGCAGGGAAGAGAAAACTCAGGTACGTAACATCTTCTTATGATTTTTTTTTATTTGAATACTATGAAAGGATATTGTTTAAAGTTGCTCCATTTCCTTCTTGTGTTGCTAGTAATTATTATAATTAGTAGAATCATGATTGCTAATATAGTTAAAATGGTATGTTATATTCTTAAAAAAAAAAGTTGTGTTTTTTTTTGTATGTAAATTGCGGCATTTTACATATCTCTTTCTCTTTGCTAGGAGTTGCCAAGAATCCTCGCCTATTTGACTATGTATGTGGAAATCCATATATTGATTCTAGCCCACTTTTACCTTGCTCACCCTCTCCTCCTCTCTATTTTGTAGTTTCTCAAAAGACACAAGGATGATCTTTACATCAAGCTACATCACATAGAACACATCCTCTTACTATTTCTTGTCATTCATGTGCATTCCTTTATATTAATGTGTAGTTAGGTTTGCATTGGGGTTTACAAAAGTAGCTATAAACAATGCCCATGCTTGAAACTCTTAATTGGGAGAATTTAATTGACATGGAATCTAGGGCTTGGGGTTTGAACAACCTTAATGATGATGAATTGAGGACCACACTTCAAAATCTAGGTGTCGATAATTTTTTGTAGATGTCTTAAGTGTCCACAATTTTCAGCCCTACCTAGTTTCCATGGTGTTCATATATGAGATAGAGAAGCATGAATCCTTTGTATGCTACATTGAAAGGTTAATATTACATGCATGACAGCTAATTTCACAAGTGTTTTTGGTGTTCCTTCTTTAAGACCTGTGTAGAAACCAATCAATTATGGCCAAGCTAAATAAATGGAGGACTATCCCATTCAAAGTGTGTGTCAAGTAGACTCGATAAATTTACATGTGGCATGGACATGGGCTAAAGGTTTTGGAGATTAAGGGAATGTTTGGCCACCAAAGAACAGTAGTTTTGAGATGTAGTGAGATTTATGATTGAGGAAGTTGTTGTCCTCTCAGATTTATGATGTTTCTCTCCTTGAATCATAAGGCATTGTAAATGCCTAACATACCATCAATTTATTCTTTGGTGCAGTATTTACTAAGGTGACATTGGATGGAGACACAAACAAAATACTAGTTATGACCTTGCTTGGTCATTTGTTTTTTATGGAAGTCATTTGGTATTCAATTGGTGGATGCTAATGAAAATCCAAATCCACAAGAATGTATGTCAAGAGAGACATACTAATCCAGGTAGCACACTGTCAAACTCAATAAACCTTTTGACTAAAACTCCATATCCAAAGGGCATCTTGTTCAACAAAAGCCACTTGGGACTTGCACCCAAACTCATATGGTAGTGGTTCAGTTAATCAACTGACCAAATTTTCAAAACAAGAGTAGGTGCAATGGAATTTGAACCCAAGTCAATAATATGATAATTGCTCTTTCCTCACCACTAATACTAGACCATGGCTTGCTAGATTAGAGATGGGGAATTTGATATTCACAAGAAACTTTAATTAAAGAAGCAAGGAGTTCATCCCCATGCCCACACCCACATCTGTAGGTGATTATATTTACATATATAACAGCCATACACTTACAAATATACTTTGTACCTTGCTTAAAAATGATCTCCCAACCATCGTACCCATAGAACATGTCTCCAACTAACTATGAAAAAAAATTTCCAAAAAGATTTAAAGTTCACAAGTTTCAGAGAGTTAAATGATTTAGGGTTACATGTCACCACAAGGTTAAAAATAATATATTTAACTCTTAATAAAGTTTCTACAACTTTTTATGGAAAATCTTAAACAAATTGCTCATTTTTTTTGGAAAACCTTAATCAAATAGCTTCAAAATTTCTGTAATTTTTTTAAAACCATCAAGATACACATTCAAATGCACTAAAATAAGAAGCCTACAAAAATAGGATACACAAAATATGAAGCATACAAAACAAAAACCAGGCGATGCAAAAATATCAACTATTCATCCTATGATTTAATATAAATCTATGAAAATCTGTTTCTGTGCTCATGTATCAAATCTTAAATTTTGTCTCCTATTTCTAGATTTATGCTTTCGGGGTTTATCCCTTGCTGCTGAATTCCTCCTCTTAGTTGTATGTATTTTGAAAGACAATAATAAAAATGTTTTGTTGTCATAATTTTTCTCAAAGTCCTATTTTTTTCAAAAATCTATGATTGCTGATTCATTCCATAAATAAGAGAAAATGCCAAAAAGTCATTGAGCGGTTTACATTTAGTTTTCTTGTTGCCAGAGAAAATTGTGTGGCAAGCATCTTTGTTAAGGTCATTCCACAAAAAGTATGAACTCAACATGTCTTTGGTTAAAAAAATTTGACTCTATGACAAAGTTATGATCTTACCTATTATTATATTGCTAGCAAAAGTAAATTATATTGCCAAAAGATTATGCCACATATCACCCAGATCTAATCTCATACAAGCAAAAATTAGCAAGCACAAATATAATGAAAATGATGAGACAAAAAGAATAGATTAAAAATATTTATAAATTTACAAGTATCACACGAACATGTAAAGCATTACACCAATACTATTAAAATACATTGCATTTCACCTTTGATGCTTGAATATTGGCATAATGGACCTTATTTCCTGTCTCCTGCTTTATGGCTTCATCTGTTAAAAAAAATCATTTGCAACAAAACAAATTTCTATAAATACAACTAAAAAAACCCTACCATGTTACAAAAATAAATTATTTCCTACAATAAAAACTTTCATCCTATATCTATTCATTTAAGACAATTGACAATAAAATAGACTAAATATTTTTACTACCTCTTGCAATTGAACATCGTGCAAGGGAATCCTATTCTCATTTTATGATACAATTTGATTTTGTTTAGTTTTGAAGTAGGCATTATTTATAGTTGGGAGGAACAACTGTATAAATGAGAATCTTTTAATACAAGCAGTGTGAACATTTGAAACGAAGAAAGAACATCTGAAAAATTGGTTCCAAGCATTTCCAATGATAATGACACCACCAAGAAGTATTGATAATGATTGCAGATATATGTTGGATTAGACTATTTATGTTAAACAATTCACATAGTACATATTAGAAATGAATTCCATGAAGTGCCCAAAAAATCTCAAAATGTGCAAGATGTTGATTTCTTAGGTTTTAGAGCACTACATGATTAACAAAAATAGAAAAATATAATTTGGCAAAGTTAGGTACCCAAGCATTTTCCTTTTGATATTTCCTAGAGTGACTGCAAAAGTTTTGCATGCTTTCTCAGAACCTGGGAAACATTCCCAATCATTGATAATGGAAGGCAAGGGGGATTTAGGGCTCACCCAACATGGAATTAAGAAGCCACAAAAACATGTAGATCACCACAAAACCAGTTGAGAGGATTGCAACCACAATTGTTGTGGATGATTTTTGTCCTCTTATTAATTTCATGCAGAACTTTAGTTGGACTAAAGCCTTATTAGAAAAACGTTGTGCAAACATTCCAATCAAATGCTGCAAATTTTTTTTTTAGCAAATAAGTAGAAATAAGTTCTTATCAAACTATAGGAAGTGAATAAAAAAGTTCATTTATGAAAAAAAATACTGTCAAAGCAGTATATAGAAATGAATTGTAGAGTAACTCCTAAATATAAAAATTCAGACAAACTTAAAAAATTTAGACTAAACTTTACTTCTAAGGAATTGTGGAATAATGACTTATCCCTTATGTGCTCTGCAAAGAAGTCAAGCAACTAGGCTAACACGACCAATGGGAGATACAAATGTTGTGTCATTTCAACCTTCCATGATTGCAGAGACAGGGTATGTGATCATTTCTAAAATGCTTAAAAATATGTGTGGTCTCATGGAATGCACATTGAAGGATGCACACAAAATGGGTTTTCTAAAAGGCCTTTCAAATCTTTCATACAAAGATAGTGGTAGATTTAGAATAGTTTTGGAGAACTTTTTGCCAAGATTTGTAGAAAAATGGATCTATTCAGGAGGCATTTGAAACTTCAAACAAATACAATCTGCATAGGTGCACAACCATATCCCACAACCTTTGCCAGTATCTCTCAGCCTGCACCAAAATGGGAAGCTTTGAAACAGGGTAAAGACATCTATCAAAGTATAACTAAATGCACAATTACAAGTCCTCCATCCGGCATGTCTCAAACAAGTATAGTCTTAAGCATGCCATATTTGCAAGAACTCGACAAAATATTTTTTGTTAAAAATGATTTTAGAAGATTTCAAGCATATGCAATGTAGAGGGCGAAAACATTGACAGGACAAGCAAATTGCTTGAATGAATGCCCCAAAGAAATGTTATTTCATTCAATATAATGAATTAGGAGAAACGTATGTAGGATATTGGTATATAGACATTGTGTGCCCACTGTTTGAAAATGGTTCAAAAAAGGGCATGGATACACCTCAAAGCATATTGACATATTTTTGGCAGGTATTACAATTACAAATGAAATGGTCGATGCAAAGAAAATATGAAACAAGAGACAATGTGCATCAATTGTTGAAGTATGAATGATGAATAACATTTTAGAGCAGACTGAGAGGCTACGAATAGAGTGTGGACTGGCATAAAAAAAACAAGGGAAAAATGGAACACAACGACCTACCAAAATGAATGAAACTCACCTTTCCTTGTAGATGTTGATGCCCTTAATAGGTCCTCTTCATTTTCAACAAATTTCTTAGCTGCACTGCACAAAGACACGCAAAAGCAGACCATTAACAAAAAAAACTAAGGTGAAGAGCAAATGGAAATTATGTGAAGAAGAGGGGTTAATTTTTGGGACAATATTAAATCTCATAAACTAACAATGAATCTGCCAGTAAACTTTCCAGATTAACCCAGAAAAACCTATCGTTTGATGCAAAATTATGTACGCATAAATGCAAGGTAATGTTTTCAACACTGAAATGAAAATATGACGAAATGAACTAACCGAAGAACATATTCATATGAAACAGGCAGATCTCATGGGCACACAATGCCACCACTCTAGGAAAAGCGCATAGTCGGCTACAAGAAACAGGAAAAGGGGAGCAAAAATGTCGATGAACTTGAACAAATAATAAGTACTTCAACCAATATTGAATGCAAACGAAATGGAATAGAAGGAAAATGATTAAAGTTCCCTCCAACCATTTTCACACTTTTTTTTTTTGTTGCTAAAATTCCCTCCAAAATCATACCTATTATGTGGAATTAAGGCCTTTACAATTTTTATTAAAAAAATTAATATTTACATTATTTAATATTGTTAATTATATTTTTAATTATTAATAAATTATAAATATTTTTAACTATGTTTTTTATTACAAGTTATAATATTAATTCTTTAACTATATTTTTAATTATTTTAGATTTACATTCTTTAACTTTTAAATGGTCATTTATCTTTAATTTTTCAATTTAAGTCTATTTAAATAGTTAAATATGCTAAGTACGATATATTTTCTAGAGTAGGTCAAATTATGATATTGCTATCAGCATTCAACTATGTGGTTTTTTAGTCAAACTCATTGACACATGTTTCATGGGTAGTGGTTCGCAAGAAGGAAATTAGCTGAGTTTGTTCAAGTGTGAGGCATACACATCCATGCTAGTGTCTGTACAGACTATCTGAAAACCCTAGATAGAAAAAAAAAGACAAGGATTATGATAGTATATCAAAGTGAAGGGTCATTTGTTGATATAAGCTTCTATTTGTACTAAGATAATTGAAATGTTAAAGATTTTGTAATGAGCGTCTGGATCATTAGCTTCTCATTAAGGGTCCATATTTGAAGCCTGATGTATATGCTATGAATTAAATCCATTTAGTGGAATCCTAAAAAATCATTTATTTGGTCATTTTACCCGATGACCAAATTGGTCATTTATTTAGTAATTTATTTAGTCATTTAACCTGATGACCAAATTGGTCATTTATTTAGTCATTTTAGTTGTGATTTTACCCGATGACCAAATTGGTCATTAATTTAGTCATTTGTATTTGTGAATTACAAAAAAAGGGTAGGACATGATCAATTTTAGTAACGTGACTAAAAAATTTACTCACGTGACTAAAAGTTTTAGTCACCTGGTCATTTATGGCCCAAATTCTACTAGTGAATGAAAAGTTTAAATTCAAGATAAAAGAAGGTGATCAACATATATATCAAAAAATATCAGTGTGTCAAGATACAATCATTGATAAGCCTCAGAGTATATCAATGGAGATCACTACAAAAATGGTACATGATACAAAAATAAAGTCTACAAGTGTCAAGAAGAACTACCCCCACCCTCGCCACCAGGTGGACAAGAGGGTGGCATATCAGATGCATATCTCTATAATGGACCAGGACCACTAACACCACTTCTTTGTGACCTTTGTGCTTTGCTCAATCACTATGAGGATGTATAACTTGGAACCCACTGAGCTGAAGGAATAGCGCCCTCATAGTGGTGCCACCAGTACTCAATCTCTCTCTGGGCCTCACACCCAGATCTATAATATCGGTCCAATACATCCTGATGTGAAGCATCCTATACACTGTCAATAAATGATCAGACCTTAGATTGAGCCTAATGCTCTCTAACCTCTGATGCAGTTTCCCTAGCCTTAGCTGCTGCAACCCTACTCTCTAAAGCAGTGGTACGAGCATTAGAAGAGGCAAGTCTTTCCTGAAGATCAGATACCTACTACATAAGTCTCTCAAGATTGGAAGGATCTATATCCATCCCTCCCATAGCCACATCCATCTCTCCCTCCTCTGCCCTATCCCCCAATCCCTCATCTCCCCTCCCCCTCACAACCCAAGAGTCTTCACTATCAGCACTATCTCTAGTACTGCTGCAAGTACTACTACTACCAATAGACACACTAGACCCTGACTCCTCTACATCCAAAGCCTCAACATTAATATCATCTATCTCAACATCTACATCCTCAGCTAAAACTCTCTCTCCAATCTCTAAGGAAGAACAATAGCAGTGCGATGATACACTCTCCAAACCAACTAAGAACCCTCCTCCTCTAAACCCTCCTCCTCCTGGACAACACCTAATCCAACCCTCCCGCTACTCCGTCCACCCCTGGTCCTCACCCTCCCACCAGCACCTCTAGGACCAAGATCATCTCCACCATCCCCATCACCACGACCACCATCTCGACCTCGGCCCCCATCTCTCCCCCATCCTTTATCTCAGCCACCATCCCTACCACCTCCATCCCTACCACCTTCATCTCTATCACTCCCATGCCTCCATCGACCCCACCTCTGACGTGGCCTCCTCAAAAGTCTACCAATAAATAGTCATGACACATCAGTGAGTGGCTCTGGACGAGTATCCTACCACCATGCATCATACTGTGGAGTAGTGCCTGCAATAGAACAAGTTCAGATATCAGTAAAATATACATGATCAGCATAAAGGACTATTCAAAGGAAAGATATCTAAATAGTGCAGAAAAGATAACTAAGTATGGCCGTATTAGAATAGAGAAAAACATCAAGCAAGGGAAAATTCAGAATACATACCAGCATCCATAGTAGCAAATCTCCAAGTCCATGCAACATGCATGAGACCTTGCAACTTAGTAACAACTTCATCTAGAGGAACAACTGCACCCCAAAGAGTAGCATCTCTTGATCTACAAGAAAAGTAGGCATATGAATTAGTCACATCTTGCTTCTCCCCAAACTATCGCAACACCCTATCAGTGTTGTGGAAGTCTATCATATGCATGTGCCTACTGACACAGCCGATCAGGAACCTCCACTGACAACATTAAGGTAAATGCACATCCTCACCATCCCAAACAGGACAGTCCCTGTATGACCTCCAGATAAATTATGACATCATATCTAGCTACTGCTGCCAAAACATCAAGTGTCCTATATGAGACTGAATGATGGCACCTTCATACATGAATACATATGGTCTCCTAGTAGGAAGATCCTGAGAACCTACAGGCCTACACACTATAATGTGCTCCCAAGCCCATATCTGAAGTAACGTGGCACCACAACCAAGCGAATTACCTTCAAGGTAAGAAAAATAGAACATATGGAAGTACATGTGGGCCAACATGTACGAACCCTAGACATATAGGGTGTGATCTTGAACCATACCACATAGACAAGCACCAAACCTGACAGAGAATTCATGCTGGTGACGATTGGGACACAAGATCCCACAAATCAAACTACCTAACAATGTGGACAACCTATCAAGACCCATCCCAAATCTAGACCATGGGATATCATAGGGATCAAACATCCCAAGCTAATCCTGGGGCAGCCCAGAAAGATCAGAAAGTGTAGTCACACCACCATCCCGGTCATACTCAGCAAGGGCCCCCTGAATAGGAATCTACAAGATGCGATAAACATCATCCAGAGTGAGTGTGCACTCACCAGTCGATAAAATAAAGGTACAAGTATCAGAATGCCACCTCTCTAATAAGGCAGAGATCAGACCCCTGTTGGTCATGATATTGAGCATATAGAAAATCTAGTAGAGGCCTAACTACCCCAGAATGTCTCTCTCAACCTCAGTAACCTGAAAGCGTAGAACCAAACTTGAGGGTCTCAACTCCCAGCATCGAAGGATAGTCCCAACATACTGCAAACCAATAGAAAGAAAAGTATCAGTAACAGGTCAAGTCAAGTCATTAATGCATGTTAGAAAAGGATAATCAGAACAATTGCGGCAAACCACAAGCAATTGTGATACTTTTAAGGCCTTTGCAGCAAAAAAATATCAATTACAGAAATCAACTGACAATTGTAGAAATAAACCCACTGACTGCAACACATTTATTGATTATGACATCAAAAGTGCAATCGTGGAAAAACCGCAGACTATTGCGGCACAGTTTCAAATTTTCAACAAAAGAAATATTTTTAAATGCAATAAATGAGTGCATTAATGACAGGGAGGACAAGGTCACTTACCATACATATGGTGTCAACTAGCTGATGAAAATTATAGACCTAAGTAGATACATGTACAATGCCCGGAATGCCTTCCATAGCTCAAAGAAGACACGAAAAAGAAGAAAAACAAATAGGATACAAACTCACCAGAATTGTCAGAGCTCCAAAGTTAAAAGTGACAAATGAAAGGCTCTCCTAGCTATTTATAGAGGTTTTCAAGAATCCCTAATTCCTCCATGACATCAAAATTATCTTCCCAAACCCTAGAAATTTCAAAACTCAATATCAGGGGCATAATAAAGCATTTTTCAAATCAGTCCGCTATCCAGATTCACAATTCTGAGTTTCACCTAATTAACACTCATGTTGTGACTTTTCACTCAAATTTGTTGAGGGGGCATAAATACACCTTATATCATGGGGGAAAGTTGGGGCAAGATCAAAACAAAGAACCTTTGACACACTATGACAAGCCACATTGCATAAAAGAGGGGCAAATGTAGACACCCTAAAATGGACAAGCTTGCAACTTTACATTAAAAGTACTAATTTTCATCTATTAATTAAAGGTTTTTTAAATCATTAATTAATCATCTATTTTCCTCTAAATTCATTCCCCAAATCGTCTAATCAAATTTCTAAAGTTAATTAAATAATTAATTTTATTTAATTAATTAACCTTAATTGACTAATTACCATTAATTGACTAATTACCATTAATTAATTAATTAAATTCAATTTCCTATAGTTTAAATTAAAATATTTAAACTTACTAATTAAATTCTTCCAATTAAATTAATTTAATTTCATTCAATAAAACAATTCTAAATAAAAAAGAATTCAATTATCTCACATGTTGAAAAGTTTAATTACATAAATGAATTAAATATTCATTTATTTTCAAAGAGATAATCCTTAATCAGATCACATGGCCTACTCCACCCATCTCTCCAGTTCACATGGGTAACTCCACCCACCTCTTCATTTCTAAAAGGTAACTCACAATTATCTCTTAAGTCAACCAAACTCTATCTCCTCTCCCCCAATTGAAGAGGTGGAGTTTACTGATGACCTCTCCAGTTCCTTTTAATCTCAACCATTCATCTCCCTATCTATGGGATTGATCTCAACTATTCATATCATCCTCCATTCCTATATAACAAACCCTTCATAACCATTTGAAGGATCCAAGATTTCAAGCTCACATGTGCCATTATTATGTCAGATTGGTTCTAGGATTCAAGCCATCTTGCAATCACACACACTTTTCAATTATCAAATTCTCGACGCTCCCAAGTCATAGACACTACCCACACCAATCCTGAGCATCAAAAACAATGTTTCATAAGGAGTAGAGAGAGACAATAGAAGCTTCAAGCAATTGGGTTTGCATTCATTTGTTTCCATTTCTTTGCTTGTATATTTTATTGATACATTTAAGTATTTGTTATTAGTAGTTTTTGTATTGATTTCCCCATTGCAAACTGGCGCTACTAACCCTCATTGTTGGAAAGTGAAGGAACCACAAATCCGGATAGGCGTACAACTACCATTTTTCATCATCCCAAGAAGACAAGACAAAGGCACATTTACAAACAGTGGCACATGCACACCGTAACATGTAACAACATATAGAGGAAGAGAGATACAAATAGGAGAATGTTTATGACATAGTGATTCCTTTATCACCTTGCACCAATAGAGAAACAAGGGCCATTTAAAGAAATCTAAAAAATATATAACTGGTAGCACATTACAACAAATAGGGAAACACACAAAATCTACCGCATGAGAGGATCTAGTGAAGCGTATTTCCTGTCCCCCTATTTAAATTCATAATGTTTAGGGAATGTGGGAAAATTGCAAGAGGAGAAACAATAAGAATGAAATATGTAACAATGGCTAGTTCCAAACAAGGACCATGCTATGAAGGTAGATCACTTTGTTTAGTACTAGGAGTGATAGATAATTGTTGTGAAAGAATAGATGGTAAATCATGATCAATATCAATAGTCTCATACATGTAATCAAAATCACTAGCATGAATACCATTTTTAGTATCTAGAAAATCATCATAAAAAGTATCTTCTTTATCCAAACTAATTATAATAGAATCTAAGATACAAATAGAATTGTCATATTTTTTCATTTTGATCTTGTATAAATTCACTTCCTTCGTTGGCTCAAGCAAGGGGTTGTCAAAGGGAAGAAGATCAAAAGGATGTGTATGAGGTGAAGAAATGTTTTGAGAAGGACGTTAACAATCTCTATCATGACACTTATGATGGAGGTCACGAGTATGACTCTTTCATTTTTTTTTCTATAAATGTATTCTTTAGGAGGAAGAACTGAGGGAACCATACTAGGTTGAAAGATGACTAGAGGAAATTGTTTATAAGAAATAGGAGGTGGAATAGAAGCATATATAGGAGGTGTACGAAGAATTTTGCGTCCAAGGAAAAGAGATGGAACATCATTAGGTTTTCTAAATTTACAAATGTTTTGGACCTTTTAGGCTTGGTATGATCGAAATATATTGTCAAGACAAGTTTTGGTTGGTTGAGGCATATGAGTCCAAAATAAATCAAGGTCAATTGAGTCTTGAGGCGCAAAAGGTTGGTAAAGACTATGATTAATAGTCATTATTTCTCCATTATGAGGAAATTTAAGATATTTATGAATATGAGAATCCATGTCTTTCATGGAGGTAAGCTAGGGAAGACCAAGTTTGACTTGAAATTGATCAAAAGTTGGGATGACAATGAAGGTAACATCTACAGTTTTACCACCAACTTTGACAGGAAAGGAAATGGAGCCATGGGAAGGATAAAGGAAAATATTGCAAATTTGGATCATAACATGGGATCTATCATAGAAATCACATTTCAATCATCTACTAAAAAGATGTTCTTTAGTTATCTTATTCACCATGCAAGTGGGATCAATAAGGACACCATGAGAAGGAAGATTATCAACCCTTACAACAATGTAGAGGGGACCATCAGGTGCTTTAATTGTCTCAATAGGAAAAAAGGTAATGCAAGGATTAGATGGAGGTTTAGGTTGAACTTTCTCAACTTGGTTGACCACATTACCAGCTTCAAAATATTGGTGTCATAGTCAATGCATTTAGAAGAAGAAGAAAGGCTGGGTAATGGTATTGGTTGAATGAGATGGCAAAGGATTGGTGTAGACGTAAAAATTTTGGTTGGGAGGTGCTAAAAAATTATTTCCATGATCATTGTCATGTTAAATAGATATAGTCTTAGAATTAGTGAGATCCTAGATAACAATTTTCAAAAGATAGCATCTTTCAGTATCATGATCGTGTTTATGATGGTATTGGCAGAAAGCCTTGGAATCTATGGATTTGGGAAAAGGTTTGAATGCATCAATTAGTTTGATAAGAGGAAGTGTTAAAACATTAGAATTAATTAAATTCAACATCACATTAGGCAAAGATTCAAAAATATTAGCGTAATTATGAGCAGGTTTAAAAATAGACGACAAAGGAGCCACGCTTTTGGATGATGCTGCTACTTATTCATCAACAATGTTGGATGCGTTGTTGATTTTGATGATTTTTTTTGGTTTCTAAAATTTGTTGCAATTTTTTGATGTGATGTCACTATTATCAATGGGAACATGAGCCATTAGAGTGGTGCTCTCAAATTGACTCACTTGAAGTTGATAATGATGAAGCATTGTACACAATTTAAGAAATGAAGAGAATTAAGAAAGAAGTATCTTATCTCTAATATCTTTTTTTATATATTAGAAATAAACAGGCATTGCACATCCATATAAGGTACAAGATAAGAAATATGAGCATGTAAATGCTTAAATATACCAATGAAATTACTAACTTTTTCTTTAACACCTTGTTTACAATACAATAAATCAACCAAAGAAACTTGAGGACCAGTGTTGTTTTGAAATTGTTAAATGAAAGCATTAGCAATCTTGTAAAAGGAATCAATGTAATAAGGAGAAAAATAACAATACCATTGCAAGGCATTGTCTCGAAAGGTTCTAGAAAACAACTTTGCCAGGAACCTATGGTTGTGAGAGAAATCACTACACAAGGTTTGAAAATTTTTCACATGAGTCAAAGGATCAACCTTACCATTATAAGTCTCAAGGTGAGGAATATCCATATTTTGTAGGATAACAACACAGATAATATCCAAATAAAAATGACTACCAATTTCACAAGTAGGAATGTTAAACTTGGATTGAGTCATGGAGGCAATTTGTTGCTATAGGGAAGGCATAGATTGAGCTAAGCTATTAATGGTATGATCGATAGAAATTATGCTAGGAGGAGAAACATGAGAAATGTTAGGAGCATTGTTGGAAATTGAAGGATGGTTGAACATATAAAAGGGACACTATGGTAAGTAGTCATGGACAAAGGCAATGAAACACATGGCACACCTAAAGGAATAGAAGAAAGAATATGATTAAGAAGACTCACATGTGTAGGATTGGAATTTTGGATTGAAGTTTTTATGATAGGTGGAGCATAAGTGGATACACTAGGAATAGGAGTAGAAATAAGAAAGGAGGTTTCAAGATTGGCTGTAGGTGGAATAAAGGACAACTCTTGAGCACAATCCTTAATAGGTTTGATATTTTTATCAATGAGATGTGAAATTCTATGCAAGATCAGGTTAACATCATGTTCATCAGTATGAACAAGTTTCCTTAAGCCTTCCACAATGGAAAAATCCTTGTGTTTAGAGTTTTATTGACCTAACCATTGTTCAAATTTCTCAAAATCTTGGGAAAGTTTTAGAATTGGACAAGAGAAAATCTTTATTGGAGTTTATGAAAAACTATGGACCATACAACTCCCAAGAATCACCTACATGCAAACACCTATCACAAAAAGAGAGAAGCAAAAGCTATGGAGGCTAGAAACAATAGATTTGTTAAAGAGGAAACATCCTCAATTGATTCAATAATAATGGAATGTAATTACAAAATACAAACAGATCAATCCTTATAAAGGAGATCGAACATAAAAAGGTGGAGAAACCTAGGTTGCATGAATAATTAATAAAAGAATTAATTATAACATGCCTAAAGTTTAGCTTAATTACACTAGAGATAAAAAGGTGACTTAATAATTAAATCAATAATGATTTAATTAATAAGTGAATAAGGTGTCTTAATAATTAAATCAATAATGATTTAATTAATAAGTGAAAATACCTTTTTACTATAACACCCCCCTTAAGATAAACTTAGGGAGAAGCTAAAAACCTAGAAACAACTATTGAAAGAAGGAAATGGGTCCCGACAACAAAACCTGATTAGGTACCAAAGTACAAAAAATCTCTATAAAGAGGAGAAAAGGAGAAAAACCAGTGGGAAAAACCCCTGTCCAAAAAGAGATGAAGACTAGTGAAGGACTGAAGAAGCCTTCAAACTAGAGAATGTCCCAGAAGAAAGGAACAAAGGAAGAACATGAAGAACATCAATGAAGCATGAAGCTACAAACACTGTCGAAGAATAACTACTGGAACCTGTTAGTAATAACTGAGAGTGGGGGGGGTGAATCAGTGGCCTCAAAATTTATCCTTCAACTATTTACCACCACTAAAATAAACCTCAAATTATTAAGTACCTACAAGATGTATGCCATGAAATACTAATAATGATTTAACTGTCTGTCAGTTTTCCTTATCTGTCCTTATTCTCCTTGATTACCGATAAGCAGTAAAACTATTTACCGAAACTCAGTAAATAAGCAGAGTATACCAATCCATCCAGAAATGCATATGTGAAATGTAAAATAGTAAAGTAATAAACCATACACACATAACACATGGATTTTAACGTGGAAACCCTTATAGGGGAAAAACCACTGGGATCGGTACCCCCAATTTTCACTCTTCTAAAGTGAGCCCTGTTAGGAGCCAACCTTGTTAAAGGTTACAAACACACTGTTAAGTGTGACCTTGTTAGAGGATTTTATACATAGAGGTTTTCACTTAGTATCGGCAATCTACTGCTACCATCCTTGAATCAACCTCCTTCTTAGACTGTTAATAGGTATCGGGAAAGTCCAATGCTACTTTCATGAATCAACCTTTTTGGCACTCCTTGGGATGTACCTCAATATATAGAAGACTGTTAAGTCCTGCTTAGTTAAGAGACTTGATGATTCAATGGTTAAACTAAAACAATATGAACTGTTTCTAATGCAACTTTGAATTACAGATTTTCAGATCTATTTAAGTACATTACCTCTCTGATCAATGTATCAATTCAGTTCTTTGTGCTCCACACTTTTTGCTCTGTGATGCTGTGCTTCACTGTTGGTTGGTGTCTGCAGAATTCTTTACCTCTCCTTTAGCTTGATTGATCATGACTGTATGAAGTTCTTCTTCATCAGTTTCTCTTTAGCATCCTCTTTCTATTCACTCCCCTTTCCATGCATATGGAAATGAATTAAGCTTGTCTCTTATATAGACATGATATTCATTGATTCTTAATTCTTGATTCTTGATTCTTGATTCTTGATTGTTGATTCTTGATTCTTGATTCTTGGCATGAAAAACAATCTAGCCAATCTGATTTAAAGCATAAATCCTAATTTATCTTATAGTTATCTTCTTTCCAAATGTACAAATATTCTTTAAATCAATCACTTGACTCTGGTTGAATAAAACAAAGAAAACAACCAGTTAATTCTATCTTTATCTCTTGCCAGCTAGATGTTTTGTCATTTTCTGAACTCTCTATTCCGTCGGTCAACTCTGTAGTTAGCTGTTGGTGACAACTGACAGTTCCATCAATGTGACTCTAGTTAGCTTTGGGATCTCTGTCCATCAGGCATCATTGGATTTTACTTGTTAGACAACTCTGTTTTCATCTCATCAGGCATCCTGTGGTTTTGCTTCGTCGGGCAACACTATCTTCTACTCGTCAGGTATCACTGTGACTTTTCTCTTTTTATTTTACCGATGGTGTGCACTCCGTCGGTATTGTCTGTCACTTGGTGAATACTTGAAATTTATGCATTGCTGAAAGCATAACCTTTGTTCCATTGATTCTCTAAAGTCTTTGGCATTATATACATGACCGTATAGATGATATCAAGTTGACATCAATGACAATACAAACCATTAACTATTTTAATGTCTTGCATTATCTTCAACTTAACATTATCAAATATTCAATCAGTTACATGTCATCAGAACCTCCAATGTAATAGAACATGATCAGGTAGAGACGACTATAAAAAAATACTGAAGAGCTGATCAATCAAAGATGGAAGGATGCCTCCAAACATGAATGAAAGAGTGTCCATGTGGTAATGATCCATCTCACTGAAATGTGTAGGTACCCCCAACCACTGTATCTACCTATTATGTAGGAACAAATACTGAATACATAGATCAGTCCATCGAACTAAGGAAGCATTATAACCAATATGAGATACCCCCCATAATGCTGAGAAGGGAGAGGCATGACAAGTACACTGAAGATGACTGATAAGAATAATTGCATGATGAAGAACTAGGAACAAAGATAGTAAAAACACATATAAAGGACGGTGTCATGGAAGGATCACTCTCTTGATACACATCATGAGGATAATGTTATGGAAGGAACACTCACTTGAAAAAGGTAAAACAAACCCCCCATGGCACTTTATAATGTTGTGCGAGTACAAAAAAACACAAAAACATCCAAGATCCCAAGTATGCATAAGATGACACTTTATCCCAGTGTGTTTGCAAAAAACAAATGCTACATAAAGATGTCTGCAATTATCAAGAATGACAAGAAAGCTGTAGAAATATGAATAACAGCTAACCGGGAGTCACCCCATGCACGAAAAATGATCCCAAGACCTGAAACAACCAAGATAACTAGTAGATTGCAAAAAAAAAAAGTGAATATAAAATACATGGAATAGATTATAGGTGTGAGACCCATAAAATAAGATAGAACACAAAATCATCTTTCCAACGCCATGCGAAAGTTGAAAAATGGAGTCCGGGTGAGAAAGATATGGCTCTCAGAGTGCAAAAAGGAACCCTAAATTTGACTGGAAAAAATAGCTACAAGATGGAAAAATAAAAAGTTCAAACCTAGAAAATCAAGCTAGGATTGGAGCTAGCTTTCTAACAATATCTCTTTTGGTGAAAAATGCCCCCATTTGCTCAAGATACAAGTGGAAAACTGAAGACTGCTCCAAAACAAGAAGAATAAAAAAAAGCCTAAATTTTTCATGCAATTTTTTTTTTCCAAAAACGGTGGCATGAATTTCAAGGTGGCATGGAAACCAAGGCGGTGTGAAAACCGAGACATATTTTTTCCTTGAAAAGAGTGCCAAGGCCATGCATGCAAAAAATAGGGCCCATATTTCAACTATGTCCAAATTGGATGAGCCTTATATGAAAATAGGGGTTTTTAGGCCTTCCAAACACAACAGTGAGGTCGGTTTGTGCTTGAAGTGCTCCAAAAAATAACTTCCCCCAGATCCACAAAAAATAGAAGCAAAAAACCTCTTGAAAACACAGATTTTAAGAACAAGGCCAAATCTCTCATGAAGAGAACAAGGGCATGAAGATCTAGAGCTTTGATACCATATTGGAGTTGATGAAAAAATATCAACCCTAAAACTCCCAAGAATCACCTGCATGCAAACACCTGTCACAAAAAGAGAGAAGCAAAAGCCATGGAGGCTAGAAACAAGAGATCCGTGGAAGAGGAAACATGGTCAATTGATTCAGTAATAATGGAATGGAATTAAAAAATACAAAGAGATCAATCCTTATAAAGGAAACTGAACACCAAAAGGTGGAGAAACCTAGGTTGCATGAATAATTAATAAAAGAATTAATTATAACATGCCTAAAATTTAGCTTAAGTAAACTAGAGATAAAAAGGTGACTTGATAAATAAATCAATATTGATTTACTTTATAAGTGAATAAGGTGTCTTAATAATTAAATCAATAATGATTTAATTAATAAGTGAAAATACCTTTTTACTCTAACACTCTTAAGGCTTCATCTTCATATGAGAAGAACGAGAAGAGTTGTTCTCCATGATAGGATTGTTATCATTAAGATGCATGTTGGTCTCATCGAGATTCCTAGGAAAGAAGGAGGTCTCAAGATCAAAGGAACCCTTAAGTCTACAAATTATTCTAACCTAAATGTTATAAGTTGGAATCAAAGTGATAACACTCATGTAGAAGAAAATGAAAGAAATACAATGCAATCATGACATTTGAAGGAAATATGTAATCAATTTCAAACATGTAATGCAAATCATTCACAAGGAGGTTTGAAAACAAAAATCATGCAATATGAAGCTAGATGCATAAAATATAATAGACGTGTGATAGAAATAGAAATTAACACAATACATAAAAAGTAGATCTAGATATCTAAATGCATAAAAAAATAGGATCTAACACCAAAATCCAAATGGAAATGTCATAAGGTAGGTTCACCAAAATTTACAATATAAAATGGTGAAACTAGATATCCAAATGCATAAATTCTAGCAATATGATGTAAATGCATACAAAACAAATTTAGATGTCTAAATTAATAGAAAGGAAATCTAACACAAAAATCAAAAGAGGAAATGCCATGCATTAGGTTCATGAAAATGTACAATATAAAATGGTAAGCAATGGTAGGAAGAAGATCACTCACCAAGTTATAAAATACATTAAGGGAATGAGGTTCTCCCATCAATTCGCCCTCAAACAAATCAAATTAGCACAACCCAAAATGGATGAAGGGGTGATAATTCAAGATCTAATAAAGAGTGGGGAATTGAAATTTCTTTCCATTAATGAAGTAGGGATAATGATGAAATAATATGTAAAATCAACAAGATTGATAAAGGAAATGATAAATGACTTGCATATATTATCAGATCTAATACATGAAATGCAAGGAAATAAATAACATGAAGAGATTCACTTGAATAAAGAAGAGGCAAATGGACCTTTAGATCTGGTTTTGACTGTCGCAGAGGTGTTCAAATATTTTAAAATTCCATATTTGGGCTTCTGATGCTTGTAACTAGTTTTGTAAAAATATCAGACCCAGAGGACGTGGTTGACCAGGGTGGCCTTATCCAAGGTGATGTTCTAGAATTTTGACCTAGTCCTTTCAAATCCAAATCTAATGAAATTTGTAGGGTACCTATGACTATGACTAATATTCCTGAATCCAAATCTGAAGCTATGTTCTCTATTTGTACACATAGAGAAAAGGGGGAAAAGGTTGTGGAAAGGGATTTTCCTTATTCAAACCCATGTATATTAATCAACCTTGAAATGAAATAGAGATTTCATTAAGGGAATTAAATGTAAAAAGATAAATATCACTATTCACCTTGTATGTAAAACCCCCATGGATGGACATTGAGATCCATCAAAACCATGAAGATGCTTGTATGTTTATGCTTGAGATGTATAATTAAGGATGTCTTCACAAATGCATGGATCTATACTTGACAATCCTAGATCTTAAATTTATGTAGGCCTAATAACCTCAATGGAGGAGAGAGAAGAAGAATGGATGCATGGATCTTCTTTCTTTCTTGTGAATTTCTCTAATTTTCCATCATGGGTGAGAAACTTGCATCAATGAGAGAATATTTCCTTTTCTTCAATGAATATTGAAGAAATGGATACTTTGTGATCTTGAATTGGATACTTACATTCAAATATTGAATCCACCACTTCAATAAGCTTGATTCCACTTTATTTTCACTAATATCTGTTAGAATAACTGAGGGGGGGGGGGTGAATTACTGGCCTAAAAAATATTCCAATAAATTAACCCAAAAACTTATTACCACAATTATAAGCATCTATTTATCTTTGGTCCTACAAAATTTATGCCTTTAGATTATATTATCAAATAACTACTGCTCGGAGTTCATTGTAAAACCTTATTATTTATCTTTACTGACTAGCAGTTTATTATTTATGAAAATATAGTAAATAACTTGGCATATACTGATCAATCCTATTTTAGTAATGTGTAAAGAAAAACATGAAAGAAATGACTCATAAACACATTTGACACATGGATTTTTAATGTGGAAACCCTGTTAAGGGAAAAATCACTTGGGACTGGTAACCCAAAATTTTCACTCTTCTAAAGTGAGCTCAGTGAAGAGCCAACCCTATTAAAGGTTACAAACACACTGTTAAGTGTGACCTTGTTAGAGGATTTATCACTAACAGTTATTCACTTGATATCTAGCATTTCACTATGTTATCTTCATGAATTAACCTTTTGATACTCGTTGGGATGTATCTCAATATATAAAGGATTGTTAGATCCTACTCAGTTAAGAGACTTTCTGAATCAATGGTTAAACTAAAATAGTATATGATCTATTCATATAACCAACTATACTTTGTAGATTTTCAGACCTATTGTAAGCTCATAATACCTTTCTCATCAATGTCTCTATTCAATACCTTTTCTCCACTTCTTTCTACTCGGTGATGTTTTGCTTCTCTGTTGCTCAGTGTCCACAGAAATATTTAGCTATGTTCTCTAGCTTGATTGATCAGGACTATATGAATTCGTTCTTCACCAATATGTCTCTAACACCTTCTTCTCTATTCACCCCTAATTCATAATGAATTATCTTGTCTCTTTATAGACATGATTTCACCGTTTCTAAGTCCTTGACTTTCATGTTCTTGGTGTGATCCATAATTCTTGCCTTTCTTTCTTTAAAGCTTTACTTCAATTTTATTCCATAGATTTCTCTTAGACAACTGGAATAAAATAGATTTAAATCTCTCACTTATCTCTGGATTTTAACTTGTCAATGAAAACAATGTTAACAACTAGTTAACTCCATATTTAGCTCTTTCTAGCTATGTCTTTTTTTATTTCTGAACTTCACTTCTTTTCAGTGTTTAATTCCTTGTTAGCTTCGGTCTTGACTTTTGTTTTCCTCAAGCATCTCTATCCATCGGGGTTGTCTATCCATCAGGGTTGTCTTTTCGTCAGGGTTATCTGTCCATCAGGTAACACTATGATTCTACTTGTGGGTAATGCTTGCTCAGGTTTCTTGCTCGAGTATCATTGTGACTTTCCTCTTGGGGTTCTCTATTTGTTGTGGTGCACTTTCTGTTGGTGTTTGTTGTCACTTAGTGCATAATGAACTTTTATGCATTACTGATAACATAACCTTTATCTTTCTATTTCTCTGAAGTCTTTGACACTTTGTATATAACAAATTAGATTGTATCAAGTTGAAATCAATAAAAATACAATATATTAACTAATTTAATGTCTTGCATTAACTTTCTATAGCTAGGTAATCATCAACTTAACATCTTAAACATTCAATCAGTTATAGTTCATCAATCTACCAAATTTATTGTTCTATAACCAATACAAATGTCTGGCTCTAGGTAAGCTCTTCTAGCTTAGATTTGTATCTTGCAGAGTGCTCTATTCAATCTTCAATCCCTTCACTAGATAGATGTAGTAGCTTCTGATTCTATCTCTGTGTGTGTTGGTTGAATCTCTTTTCTGATGTTGTCTCTCCCTTTGACTGTTCCTCTCCCTGATCATCACTTTTTTTTTTATACAGCAATATAGTCATCTCTCCCTTTAGTCATCTCTCCCTCAGGATACTTCTCTTCCTTTTGATATTCATGATGGATATTTCATATGTAATCTCTTTCCTTTGGATCTTCTCAGGATACTCTCTCCCTTTGACAACAATTCCAAAGTTATATCATTTCTCCTTTTTATAATATACTCCTTGAATTTCCCTATCCATCAACAATATAATGACTTTGGTGTTCGGTGCATATATGTACCTTGCTGTGTACTATTGTATGTTTTCATTCCATCTTCTTGCTTGCATCAACATCAATGATCTTCTGATTGTGTATAGGCTGATGCAACCTCCTAGTCAACTTACTGACTAATAGACTTGGGTTGGACCCCTAGTCTCTTTCTTAGGTACTAAAATGAATCTTTAGGCAATGATTTTGTGATTATGTCAGCTAATTGTTCCTTGGATTGAACATATTCTAGTATCACCTCTTTCTCTTGCACTTGTTCTCTTAAGTAATGATACTTGATAGCAATATGCTTAGCCTTAGCATGCATGACTAGATTCTTTGATATGTTAATTGCAATGGCATTTTCACAATAGATAATCACTGGTTCAAGAGTTTTCATTTTCATACCTTCCAGTAACTATTTGATCCATGCAATGTTAGAGAATTTTGCAGTAGTAGCCACATATTCTGCTTCTACAATAGATTGTGAGATGCATCCTTGCTTCTTACTGATCCATGTGATAAGTTTGTCACCCATGAAGAATGTTCCTCCAGTTGTGCTCTTTTTTTTATCTAAGTTTCCAACCCAATCAACATATGTATAGACTTGAAGGTTAAATTTGCCTTCTCTTTTATACCATAAGCCATTGTCCTCGGTATTCTTTAGATATCTCAGAATTCTTTTGATAGTAGTCATGTGTGATTCTTTGGGATTAGCAGAGAATCTTGCAACTATTCCAACTCCCTATCCTATATCTGGTCTAGTATGAACAACATACATTAGTTTGCCAATCATTGATCTATACAAGGTCTGATTTACCTCATTTGATTTATCTTCCTTTGTTAGTTTTCATCCGGTTGCCATAGGTGTTCCAACTGGCTTGGAATCTTCCATCTTAAATATCTTTAGGACTTCCTTGATGTATTTGGATTGTATATATATATTCCTACATCTTGTTGAAGAATCTGTAAACCAAGAAAGAATTTGATCTCCCCAAACATTGACATATCATACTCTTTACTCATTTCATTAGTAAAGGATTTACATAACATATCATTACCCCCAAATATGATATCATCAATAAATATTTCAGCAATCAGAATCTTCTTTTAAGCACATATTTCTATTTTCACATGTTCTTACAAATTCTATGCTTATGAGATAGGAGTTAAGTCTTTCATACCAGGCTCTAGGTTCTTGTTTCAATTCATACAAGGATTTCTGTAGTCTACACACCATGTTTCTCTTGTTAGGATCAACAAACCCTTCTGGTTGTTCAATGTATACCTCTTCTTCTAGTATTCCATTTAGGAATGTAGATTTGACATTTATTAGGTATACCTTGAATCCTTTGAATGCAGCACAAGAAAGTAAAATTCTTACTCCTAGTCTAGCAATGGGTGCAAAGGTTTCTCCATAGTCAAAAGATTCTTCTTGTTCATACCCCTTGCATACTAATCTTTCTTTGTTCCTTGTGACTTCTCCATTCTCATTCAACTTATTTCTGAATATCCATTTGGTATCGATGACATTCTTGGCATCCGGTATAGGTACTAATGTCCATGTTCTATTCTTCTCAATTTTTTATATTTCTTCATTCATAGCACTTACCCATTCTTCATTTTCAAGTGCAGTATTAACATATTTAGGCTCAAAATCACAAATTAAACATCTAGTGTTTAGTGACTTACTTCTAGTTCTCATTCTAGCCTTCTTGTCTCCTATAATCTGGTTCAGTTGATGATTTATTCTGACATACTTGGAAAGTATCAGTTCAGCTCTTTTTCATAATTCTAATCATCATCTTGACCTTCATTCTAATCTCCATCGCTCAGAACATCATTTTTCTGATTTTTCTGATTTTTGGTATTTGCAGCCTGATGCTCGGGTGCAATGTTCTGTTGCTCAAGAGTGATACACTATTTCTCGGGTAGAGTGTTAGGTTATTCATTGTAGACAAACCTGTTGTAGTCTTCTAGTTGCTTTGTGGTTTCCTCATCATTTTTCTTTGCATATTCATCTATTTTGACATTTGCACTTTCAATGATTTTGTTAGAGGACTTGTTAAGACATTTATAAGCCTTGCTCTTGGTGGAATACCCTAGAAAGATACCTTCTTCACTTTTGGAGTCCATATTTCTATTTCTATCATCTTTCAAAATATAACATTGACTTCCAAAAATTTTGAAGTAACTTACATTGGGTGTGTATCCATACCATAGCTCATAGGTTGTCTTTTTGGTGTCTTTCTTCAATTGTACTCTATTCAATGTGTAGACAATAGTACTGACAAATTCCCTCCAGAATGTTTGAGTGATGCTTTTATCTATCATCAATGCTCTTTCACAATTAACAATGGATCTATTTCTTCTTTCAACAATCCCATTTTGATGTGGTGTTCTTGGTGCAGAAACTTGTCTTTTAATTCCATGCTCATTGCAAAAGTTAGTAAATTCATTAGAAACAAATTCTCCTCCTCTATCTAATCTTAAGCATTTTAGTTCCTGACCACTTTGTTTTTCTAAAATATCTTTATACCATTTAAACATCTTGAATGCTTCTTATATTTCTGTTAAGAACATAACTATCATCATTCTAGAATAACCATCTACAAAGAGAATGAAATATCTATCACCATAGTAACTCTTTTTCCTCATTGGTCCACATAGATCAGTATGGACTAATTCTAGAATAACATTATATGTATGGGTTTTTCTCTTCAAACTAGAATTTTTCATTTTACCTTTTTGACAATTCTTACAAATGATATGCTTGGGCTTTGACATGCTCGGTAAGCCTCTTACTTTCCTTTTATTGCTTATCTTAATCATGTTGTCAAAATTCACATGACATAATATTTTATAACAACCATATATATTTGTTTCTATCCATCAAACATGTGGTCTTAATATCATCAAGATAGAATAGGTTACCTTTTGTCTGTTCACCAGTTCCGATCAACCTTCCTGATTCATTAAAGATCTTTGCCTTTTTGTTTACAAATGTAACTCGGTGACCTGTGTTATTCAGCTATGAAACACTCAATAGATTATAGTTAAGTCCTTTTACCCAGTATGCATTTTCACATTTGATCAGGTTATTCAACATTATGGTTCCTTTACCTTTAATTAGACAAGGTGATTCATTACCCATTCTTTACTGATCCACCATTATAATACTCAAAAGTTTCAAACTTTTCTTTATCACCGGTCATGTGGTGAGTGTAGCCACTATCTATAATCCAGACGTCATCTTACTAACCTTAGATATGAGTGCAGTCTCTACATACCTTTATTCTTTGTTTGAATCATCCTTCATGGCTACAAATACCATCTTAATGTCTTCATCAGATTCGGTGTTAGTATCTCTAGCTCTGTTCTTAGCTAGGTAACAAGCTTTCTTCCCTTTGTCCTTGTAGTCTCGGGTATCTCTTTTGTCAGATTGTCGGTTGCTTTGGTAATCTCTATTGTCACTTATGTCAAACTTCTTTTCATATGATATGTCATTACTTCTATCATCTTTTCTTTTGTTAGGACATCTAGCAGCAAAGTGTCCAATCTCTTTACAATTAAAAAACACAATTGGCAATTTATCTTTGTATCTACCTTTTCCTCTCTACAATCTTCTAGTAGTAAGTGCTTCAATCTCATCAAGATCTTGGTCATCCCTATCACTTTCACTATCATTTCTCATAGTGTGTTTAGGACTTGACTTACTTATTTTCAAAGAAGATTTAAATGTAGACTCAATAGATGGTAAGACACTATTATCAATGTTATTCATCTCAAATGAAATTAGTCTACCAACCAAACTATCTAGAGTGACATTGTTGTTTGCTACTGCTCTCATTTCTTGTATAGTAGATACTCTAATAGCATAAACAAGTATTAAGGTTCTTAGGATTTTACTTACCACTATTTCTTTTTCAAGTATACCTCTAACTCCTCAGATAGCATTGAATACCTCTTTTATTTTGCAGCTATATTGAGTGATATTTTCTCCTTCTCTCATTCTTAGGTCATCAAATTTACCTCTTAGGCTTTCCACCTTAGCCCTTAGTACATTAGCATCTCCTCCATGTGCTAGCTTCAATTTGTCCCACATTTTCTTTGCAAGTTTTGACATCTTCAAATTCAACATCAGAGAGTGAGGAAGAAAGTTATATCATCATAGATTTATGCTCATGCTTTTCTCTTAATTTCTCAAGTGTGTGAGGTCCTATAGGAAACACATATTTAGTATCCAAGTATTGAGTAACATCATTTCCAATACCTGGTAGGTGGAGTCTTATCCTACTTTTCCATGATGCAAAGTTGTCCTTGTTCAACTTAGGCAAATCTCATTTTATCATCTTGTGATCTTTTGCTTGAGCTTTTAAACTCCCTTTCTAAGTAGACAAGATCTGATACCAATTGTTAGAACAACTGAGAGGGGGGGGGGGGGGGAATCAGNGAGAGGGGGGGGGGGGGTGAATCAGTGGCCTCAAAAATATTCCAATAAATTAACCCAAAAACTTATTACCTCAATTATAAGCCTCTAGTTATCTTCAATCTAGCAAGATGTATGCCTTTAAATTATCTTCTCAAATAACTACTACTCAGAGTTTACTGTAAAACCTTATTCTTTATCTTTACCGATTAGCAGTCTATTATTCTTGAAATACAGTAAATAAATTAGTGTATACCGATCAATCCTATTTTATTAATGTGTAAAGCAAAACATAAAAGCAATGACTCATAAACACAATTGAAACATGAATTTTTGACATGGAAACCCTGTTAAGGGAAAAACCACTTGGGACCGGTAACCCAAAATTTTCACTCTTCTGAAGTGAGCTCGGTGAAGAGCCAACCCTGTTAAAGGTTACAAACACACTGTTAAGTGCAACCTT
>MU223426.1:3935532-3948010 GCA_018584345.1 Thuja plicata | reverse complement strand
GTGCAACCTTGTTAGAGGATTTATCACTAACAGTTAATCACTTGATATCTAGCATTTCACTATGCTATCTTCATGAATTAACCTTTTGATACTCCTTGGGATGTATCTCAATATATAAAGGATTGTTAGATCCTGCTTGGTTAAGAGACTTTCTGAATCAATGGTCAATTAAACTGAAACAATATATGACTTGTTCATATAAACAACTATACTTTTCAGATGTTCAGATCTATTGTAAGCTCATAATACCTTTCTGATCAATGTCTCTATTCAATACCTTTGCTCCACTTCTTTCTTCTCGGTGATGATGTGCTTCTCTGTTGCTCGGTGTTCACAGAAATCTTTAGCTCTATTCTCTAGCTTGATTGATCAGGACTATATGAAGTCATTCTTCACCAGTATCTCTCGAGCATCTTCTTCTCTATTCACCCCTAATTCATAATGAATTAGCTTGTCTCTCTATAGACATGATTTCACCATTTCTAAGTCCTTGACTTTCTTGTTGTTGGCGTGATCCACAATTCTTTCCTTTCTTTCTTTAAAGCTTTACTTTAGTTTTATCCCATAGATTTCTCTTAGAAAATCAGAATAAAATAGCTTTAAATCTCTGGCTTTTAACTTGTCGATGAAAACAATGTTAACAACTACTTAACTCCATATTTAGCTCTTGCCAGCTAAGTCTTTTTTTATTTCTGAACTTCAGTTATTTTTGGTGTTTAAATCCTTGTTACCTTTTGTCTTGACTTATGTTTTCCTCGGGCATCTCTGTCCATTGGGTTTGTCTGTCCGTCGGGTAACACTATGATTCTACTCGTCAATAATTCTTGCTCGGGTATCACTATGAATTTCCTCTCAGGGTTCTCTATCTTTTGGGTTGCACTATCCGTCGGTGTTTGTTGTCACTTAGTGCATACTAAAATTTTATGCATTAGTGATAGCATAACCTTTATCTTTCTAGTTCTCTGAATTATTTGACACTTTGCATATAACCAATTAGATTATATCAAGTTGACATCAATGACAATACAATACATTAACTGATTTAATGTCTTGCATTAACTTTGTGTAGCTTGGTGATCATCAACTTAACATCTTCAAATATTCAATCAGTTATAGTTCATCAATTTCTTACATGTAATATGGATATGATTATATGGATCTCAAAATGAGAGGCTTTGATGTCCTTTTATACTCATTTCGGGATTCGATATTTCATAGGCCGATGCTAATTAAAGGTCTAAGAGAAACCACCCCGCATTGGGCCCGAAGCCCATTTAAGAACAATGCTCTAGGACAAGGTCGACCTAGATGGCCTTGTCCAGGCATTTGTTTTCTCAAATCTTTCCTAGGCCTATGGGAGTGTGATAAGTTATAGAGAAAGACAATGAAAGATGAGGAAATCAAGCATAAAGACATTTATATATGAAAATAACCAAAATGGGGTCTAATAGGTCCTAAAAGAAATCCAATTATGGGTGCTACATTTTAGGATGGTACACATATTATCCCCTAAAATTAAAGTTGTATCATACAAAATAGCTTCTCATGACTAACATGGCATTCATAAAATAACCCAAAAAACCTTGAATCCCCTATGAATTATGAAACCTAGAACAATAGGTAGACAAAATTTACATGCATTGAATATACATAAATCATATAACTACCCCTACACCTAAGAACTATGTATACCATTTTTTACTCCTATATGACATCTAGTTGAACATCATTATCGTCTTGGAGGTCGAGTGAGACAACCACAACAAAAGGAGTTGGAACAAGGTTGTTAAGATGTAGAATGTGGACAAGAAGAGGTTGCATTATGGAATTAACATTATCTAGCACGTTGACATCTAGGTTTTCTTGCATTTCTAGGACTTTAAAAATGGAACCATGTTATGACGAAGCTTGTTGTGCTCATGGGTTAGTAGTGCCAATAAGGCATTAACTTTCCTGCAAATCTTAATGATAAAATCTTCCTCAATAGTCACACAATGTCTTTCAATTTCTTGTTATATATGAGTAAAATTTTGTGTTTCCATAGTCATCTTCATGGAATTGTATACCACAACAAATGTATGACCATGAAGAAGAAAATGGTGTGGTAATATTCCCCCAACGTGGCCTTTCCCATTCCAAAAATCACAATTTTGCACTACCAAAAAAAACTTATTTTCTTGCAAAAAATTTCTTTAACTAATTTGTCAATGATTAGCTGAAGCATTGCCGAGGATTGCAATAGGTCAAGGGAATTGGACATAAATATGGAAATGATTTGTTAAGGAAATATTACCCTTTTTACCCAGGGAAACAATATTTCTTCTCCTAGAATCCTCTTGATGCTTGTTTTAAATTGATGTCAATGTATTTTAAACACTTGACCTATCTGGACTTCTTGAATTTCTCTTGAAAATGATAATTTACACTCATTT
The DNA here is from genome assembly GCA_018584345.1 of Thuja plicata. Lineage (NCBI taxonomy): Eukaryota > Viridiplantae > Streptophyta > Pinopsida > Cupressales > Cupressaceae > Thuja > Thuja plicata. The sequence continues at coordinate 3,945,578 of MU223426.1, read as the reverse complement.
ATACGATTTATATGAATCCATACTCTATAGTTTCATGGTCAGTATTTCATGTGAAAAATATTGCAACCTCTGCAAGTGTTTTAGAAGCTTCTAATATCAACCTCTTCCTCTAGTGTTCTTTGAGAATGCATAGTTTTCGGTGAAGAATAAAACCCTTCTTTCATGGAAAAGAAGCTTATGAAGGGAAGTGAAAGCCTTGGAAAGCTCTAAATTCTACTTCACATGCTTGGAGATGATGGTATTTGGACATGTATTATACCACCATCATGTGTTGCAGACCATCATATAACACCAACAAAGAAAATTCTACTATGAATTTACTTGCATACATATAAAAAAAATGTTAGCCTTTAAAATGCATTCCTTCAATATGAACGCAGGATAACTACCTACATTGGGAAATAACTTCCCACATGCAAGTCATCTTGGAACTCATGAAACTTGTGGGTAACAAGATAGATTAAATATGAATTGGATTGCCAAATCCATTGTGGATGCACATTAAACAAGGGGTGTTTTCTTTATAATTATCTTTCTTTTATTATCATCCACTTAATTAATCCATAGTTGGATGCTCTCATGCCTTGTGCGATATTTTAGTATTAGTTTCTTCCTTATCAACTCTGTGTGATGTTTGTAGTTTTATCTATATTTGGCTTCACAAGCCAAAATCACTACTAGGTTTGGATGTTCATTAGACATTATGTCCCATTCGGTGACATATATTTCTTCCTTGTTGTAGCCCATGTTTGCTAAGATTTTTGCCAACTTATTGCCTTCCCTATAAATATGTGATATGTGGAAGACTTAAAATTTGTCTAGAAGGTCCCATGTATTATGAACTATGTATTTAAATTTACAGTTGTGACAATGTCTATAATTGCATGTGTTTATAATTAACAAGGAGTCCCGTTTAATATGTATTTTGGGAATGTGAAGGATCCTGTAAGAAAAAATAATAAGAGCAAGGAAACAAAACTAATCCAAGAGAGATATGCGAAGAAGATATTTTTACCATAAGAAAACCAAGAGCTTTGAGTAAGCACAAAAAAGATAAAACAAGGAGACAATAAGATTTTGAAAGTGGAAAACAAAGAAAAAACCCTTGTGATATTATGAAGATGGTAAATCCACAGAGAGAGAGAGAGAGAGAGAGAGAGAGAGAGAGAGAGAGAGAGAGAGAGAGAGGCTCATTTACAATAACTCATTAGGTGGAAATAAGAGAGGAGAGCATCTTTTTTATAGAGATGAGGAAAGGAGTTAAATAGTAACTCACCAATCTATGAATGCCAACATCCATAATAGGTGTGTGCAAAGTGTCAAGTTCCTCTTAAGGAGGAATATCTAATTTCCTTATTAAATAAATTAAAAAATTTGACATGTCCTCCTACTTTGACTAGAGGACAAATTACATGTAGGGATTCCTTAGAATCTCCTATATAAATAAATAAAAGAGGATACCTTGGTTTATCCTCAACTAAATAATTAAATACACCAAAGGAGAGATTAAATATTCTAACAAATCCTAGCAAGTTTTAGGCCATGCAAGAGTGCTAGCGATTTAGCGGTATTTTTTGTACCTATTGGAAGGATCATTGATCTTGCAACTATTAGAATCCCATTTGAATCCTATATGCAAATTCCTTCTCTTGAGATGCCTAGATTTCCTCTTGATGCACCATCAAAATTTAGTTTGAGGAAATCTGGAATTGGGGGTATCCATTTAATGGTTGATCTATCTATTTTTTCTTTGGAGGCATGATGTAATGAACCTTTGAACAATAAGTTTATGTGTTGTCAAATTTTGAGAATGATATCATCCCAAGATGTGAATAAAACATGTAGTCTTTGTGATTTTAAACATGCACATTGACTAATTTATGAGATGATTTTTTATAATAATTTCTTGGACCACCTGAACTAGAGATGAAACTTTCTTGAAGATGCGCTTATTGTGTTCATGTTTGACATATTGAGATGTTGTTGGAATTATTGTCATTGAGGTCAAAACCTCCATAGTGGTTACTTGGCGGTACCATTTTTTTGTTGTTAGTTTTAGTTGGATGTTTAAGGTTGTTGGTCATACATGAAGGTTTCGGTTATGCATGCAAAACAACTTTTGTATGTGGAGTCTTTGTGTAGGGTGTGAGGTGTACTTGTTTCTACTATTAGAATATATCTTCTGGTACATTAGCATGTTTTGATAGTTACAATTTATGTCAGTACCTATTGACTATTGTGCTTATAGGGTTCTTCTAGGTGTTCCTACTACCTATGCATTCATCATTCATCAAAATTTTTGATAGTGATTATATCTCATTCTAGATAGGTTTTACTAGTTCTTATCTATCGATTGTTCATAAATTTTTTGTTCAAGTATCACACTTGGTTGTGGTGTTTCGATGGCTCCATAGTTTTCTTATCTTTTGATAAATGTGATATGAAGGATATGTATCTTAAGGGTGACCTATATTTAGGTCCTATGGTAATGTGTTGTAAAGTTTTTCTTAAGTATGACCCATATTTAGGTTCGTCGGTAGCATGTTAAATATAAATGTAATATTTATTGTTTCATGGCTAACATATGTGTCTTTCCTATCAGATATATATAAACAAAGACATCTTTTTGTATCCGATGAGAGAGTGTATGTATGTATGTGGGAATATTTGTTTCTTTAGCTTCATCTATTTGTTTCCCTTGTAGATAGAGCTTAATCACTTAAGGGAGATCTAGAGTGTTTGAACAAATGGAAGGAGAATACTATTCTAATGAGAATTGACAAAACATGATGAGCAACATTCAATGCACTACATCATAGAATGAGGATTTCAAAGAAAACTTGAAGGAATTGAATGCATGTATCTCAAACCTGAGGGATTAGTTCTAGAAGCTCAAAGAAAGGTACAAGGAAGTTAGTCAGGAATTAACATAATAAAAAATAAAAGGTGGAAGATTTGGAAAAGAAGCCAAGTCAGAATGAAAATACTGAGGAAATTATCAAATATTGGTTAAAACATAAAATGGAAAGATGGAAAAGGACCAAAGAAAAAATAAAGATCACCATACAATAATTTGAAGAAATCTAAAGAGAATCTCACGAACATCATCAAGATGAAGTTAGATGAAAATGAAAATTTGAATCATGAATTATGTAAGCTAAGATATGAAGCTAAGGTTTATGAGAGCAGTACTATTTTGGATCAGTTATTATCCCTGCAAAAGGTTCACAAGGATAAGGAAGGATTAGGTTTTACTGGTGAATGTTGAGATTTGAAGGACAAAGGAAAGGAGAAGGAAGTTGAAGCTGAAGAAAAATCTGAGGTTGCAAGAAAGATCAAGGTTCTGAATACATCTACAAGAAGGCCTCTAGTAAGGTAACCAGATGATCAAAGGTAATTATCTTTTAATTATTATTTTTACACATGTGAGAATTTGGTCATAAGGCTATTGAATGTAAGATGAGGAAAGAACATAAGGTTCAATGCTTTAATTTTCATAAGGTTGGTCATAAATCAAATCATTGTAGAAGTCAAGTTTATAATCTGATTAAGAAAAGTGCAATGAATAATATCTTTCATGGGAATTTCTATGTGTGTCACAATTATGGTCACATTGATAATCAATGTAGATCTAGGTTTTAGACAGTGAGATCAGGTCAAAGGAATGCAACTATTTCAAATGTGGCCAACTGTTTATTATGCTAACACATGAAAATATGGTGGTGCTCTGATAAATACAAGAAATGGTAATAATATTATGGTTTCAAATCTCATCTTTAGCATGTTCAGATCTAATATCTAACCTGTAAAATTCTTCACTGTAATCCTTCACAGAACTATCTTTCTGCTTCAATCTTTGTATTCTCCTAACTAGGTTAATCTGATAATGACAAGGTAGAAATTTTCCCTTCAACTTATTTATCATCTTATCCCATACCTTGATTTTTTCTTTACCTTTCTTCTTTCGGTCCAATTGAAGATGTTCCCACCACAAGGATGCACGACCTTTCAATTTTGTGCTTGCAATATTCACCCTTTTCTCCTCTGATATATTCACATACTCAAAGTATTTATCCATCTCGGTTATCCAGTCTATCAATTCATCTGAATCCATCTTTCCACTATACTCAGGAGGATTAAAATGTGGTGTGGACTTCAAACTTGCTAATGCTTCTAGGAATATTTCTTCTCCTTGATCCATTATAGGTGCAAGTGTGGCTTCCTCCTACACTTCCTTAGCTTCATCATCACTAACATCCTAAATATGTCTTCCTCGATGCTAGGCTTTCTCAACAACTTCTAATCTAGCAATAGTTTATCTTAGCATATTAGCTAAGCTTGGATCTGCATTTTTCTTCCCTCGAACCATCTTGAAACCCTCTACAATTACAGGGAAGATAACAATCTGCTACCTCATAACAAATAACAAACTAGGAATTACAAGAAGGAACCTCAGAGCTAACCTCACTCTGATACCACCCGATGCTGAGCAATCTAGAGAAACGAGCGATATATATATATATATTATATAATGTATAATATATATAATATATAATAAATAATATATATAATATACAATCATATTTTTTTTTTTTTTTTTTTTGATAAAGGTAAATACAGGTTTTGAATGGACCCCGAAACCATTTACAACAAAGCTAGCAAGATAGATAGATAAACCCTTACAAACATCGATAGCCTGCTAAACAACAAAAAGAAGGACCCCAACCAACCCAAAAAAACCATGAGTTACAACAAGAAGCCAAAAAATAGGCATTAGCACAACTACCAGTGAACTACCAGCAAAAGACTAGAGAGAATTACTTGTTAAATTCCAAGGCCTTCTCAGCCTCTTTCTACATATCCTCCATTTTATGAGTGGAGTCTTTCAGTGCTTTCAGCTCCTTTGGCATTTATGGAAGTTTCCTTTTGAGACTACTTCTTGTTCTAGTGCCTGGACCCAAGCTCCCATCATCTTCCACCACCATGATTGTTATATTCTCTAGCATGCTTCTCTCAAGATAAGCATATAAAGCCTTTAGGTTTATCACTCAGACTTTGAGCCCCTCATTGCTATGCTTCAAGATTTATTTGATGATATGCCCATTGTAACTAATTTTTTCATTCAAATCTTTCAGCTTATCTTCCACCATTGCTATAATTATGGATGTAAGCTCCTCCTTCAGATTACTATTATTTACCTTCATCAACAAATCCTTTTCTAGCTTTTCTAGTCTGAATTTTAGGGGTTCCATGGCTTGTTCCATATCCTTTAGATTCTACCTCATCTCTTTCATATCCTGGCTGATCCAATTCTCTAGGCTAATGTCATGGCCCTCCTTGCTCTTGACCTCCTGCGATAATTTTTCCTCAATTTCAAATCAAGTAGTAACCACCTTCTTCTTCTTCTTCTTCTTCTTCTTCTTCTTCTTCTTCTTCTTCTTCTTCTCTTTTTGCATCATTTCTTATTCATATCCTTGAAGAGAAAGGTTTTGGTCTTCAGTTTTGTCTTCACTATCAGGAGTTCCCTTTTTCTTTTTCCTTTCCCTCTTATTTGATTCAACCTTTTTCCCTTCCATCTTGATTTTCAATTTCTTCTCTTTAACCCTTTTAGGTATGGGTTCATGTATCTTGTCCCTAGCATAATATTCAATGAGTATGATTATACCTTCATGCAACATCAGGTTGCTAGAATTTTTCCTATTCTCCATAATATTGTTATTCAAAGAACTGAGAAAAAAAAGGGGAAAAGAGACTTTCTTGTTATGCCTAAAATGGTTAACCAAAACAAAGTGCAGATTGTAAATCTTAGAGTAGCACCCATCAAGGGTGATATACTCTATCATGACTTTCAAAATCTAAGCCCAAATACTTTTAATTTTCACAATGTACACATAATCCCTAGGTCCTTTACTCAACAAAGCTTCTTCATCTTCATTTTTGGGGAAAAGCTTAAAAGCTTGCAATCCCATACGTTTGTTATCCCTATAGAATTTCATACCTTCTAGAGACATTCCCATAATCTCAGAAATTAGGTTCAGCATGAGCGAAAAAGACTTACCCCATAGGTTAACCTTGTCGTTAGCCCATCCCGCTGCAAATTTTTTTGTTATATTTATTTATAATATTATATATACATTCATATCGAATATCAGATATGAAATAATTATGTGATATAAAATTACGTAACTATTATAATATAATATATGTGTTCATATCCAATATCAAATATGAAATACTTATCTGATATCCAATACAGGTTTTGCTTAGGTATTTTCTCTGGCCAGGTGTATTGACACCCATACCTACTAAAAATTCAACACCGATTTTTGCGATTTGAGGCAGATGAGAAATGAATTTTTTTCACATCGCCACTTTTTGTCCCCCCATGATCCTGCACATACTTAGTAAATTTAAAAATAAATACCTCATCTCTAATGTCTTTTTGCAAATTAGAAATTAAATACATTGCACATCAAAATCAGGCACAAGATAAGAAATTTGAGCATGCAAATGTTTAAATCTACCTATGAAATCAATCACATTTTCTTTAACACCTTGTTTACATGCATTCAATTAGTCAAAAAAGTATTAGAGCCAATATTATTTTCAATCCGTTGAATGGAAGTATTAGCAATTTTTTGAAAGGAGTCACTGTGATAAGGAGGCAAAGAACACTACCATTGTACCTTATTTATAAATACTCTGGTAATTAATTTAGTCATGAATTTGTGATCATTAGAGAAGTCAATACAAAATGTTTTAAATATTTTCACATGAGTCAAGGGATCATGTTTTCTAGTATAAGTCTCCAAATGAGGTATTTCCATGTATTGAGGGATAGAGACACAAATGATGTCTAAGGAAAAAGGACTAGAAATATCATAGGTTGGAATGTTAAATTTGGATTAAGCCATGGAGGAAATTTTTTGTTGCAAGGAATACATGGTTTGTGTATGACTACTGATAGTGGATTTGGTGGAGAGATTGGTAAATTATAGGACATGTGTGAAAGGTTTGGAACTTTATGGGAAATGGAAGGAACATTGGAATATGAAAATGATGTACATTATTGTAAGTAGGCATGGATGATGGTTGGGAAATACATGGAACACTTGTAGGAAGAGGAATGATATGATTTGGGGTATTTCCAAGACTAACATGTGTAAGATTAGTATTTGAGAGTGATGTAGTCATGAAAGGTGGAGTGTATGCAGGAATACTAGGTAATGAAGTAGGAATGAGAATAAAAGTCTCAACACTAGTATTAGGTTGAGATAAACTAGGATCTTGAGCACAATATTTTATAGGTTTAACATTGTCATGAATAATATATGATATAGAACATAACAAATCAACACCATTCTCATAATTGTGAATCGACTTACAAATTGTTTTTACTAAGGAAATAACTTCCATATTAGAATGATCTTGACCTAACCATTCTCAAATTTTTCAAAATCATGGGAAATTATTTACTTTTGGATAGGGGCACTCTTAAGGTCTTATCTTTATTATGAGAAGCATGGGAAAAGGGTTTATCAATAATAGTGGGAATACCATTAGTAAACATAATGGTATCATCAACATTCCTATGGAACATAAAAAACTCGGGATCAAAGGAACCCATAAGTCTATGACTTCTTCTCACTGAAATGCTTTAGGTAGGACACAAGGTTATGACACTCATGCACAAGATAATAAAATGAAGTTATGTATTAATAATGCAAATATAAGAATCAAATTGATAATAAAGAATCAAAGATGCAAAAACTTATCAAGTTTATGCAACATGAATATAATTAAGACATAATTGCACGTGAACTAACACAATGAATACAAACAAGATCTATACACCAAATTAGAATGGAAATGTTATGTGTTGGGTTCACCAAAATGTATCATAAAATAATGTAGTTAGGGTGACAATAATGGGTTCTAGAGTGGTTCCGTAATGCAACACCCAACCAATCCTTAATTACAATATAAGGAAGATGAACCATTAGGCTCAAGCAAGACATAAGTGTTAAGTCAGTGTAGTGATGCTTCATTGTAAATTAAGGAGTTGACTAGGAAATATGGATGGATGATGTAAGATAGATGGATAAAAAGGAGGAAAAGGATTTTTTTGGGATACATAGATTGATAGAAAGAAACCAAACCAGTACAAATACCAAAAACAAAAACTAGAGGACCATATTGACCTGTAAAACCAATTTGAAGCAGATTTGGAGGGACTAGGTTGCTTGGGTTGACCTTTTCCCAAGACTCGGTTGCCTGAGCCGACCTATTCCCTGGACTTTTGTTATTGTTTTTAGTTGGAGGCCATTCACAAGGTCCTAAACTTTCTATATTTTCTCTAGTGCAAGGACCACCTATACCTGCACATGGAAGAAAAGGAAACTATTGTGTATAAAGGGGTTGTATCAGTCAAATCTCGGTTGATGAATCAACCTTGAAATAGAAATCAAATATATATGAAAATAAAGCTTGCAAATGTAAAGTAGATATTAGATGTACAATGTAAATACTTATACCTTCATAAACAGTCTTTGAGGTCGTAATGTATCTGAAGATGCTTGTAATTGCTTCTATGTTATTTTTATATCTTGGAATATAAATAAGAACAAGGATGTCCTTCACAAATACATATATTTGTAAATACCCCTCAAATATTCAATGTTGTTATACTTGATTGAATCTTTCCTTTAAGAATGGATCAATGAATATGGATGGATGAATGATCTTCTTTCATGATAAAGGTCTCCTCTACTTGGCCTTCATGAGGGAGAGAAAATTTCTATAATGAATAATATTATCTTGAAATGATGCCTTAGATGCTTGAAATATTTCTTTAGAATTCTTGGATGCAAAATTGTAGGAGAGCACTTGAATTCCAAGTTCAAGATTCTCCAAATGAGGAGAGACCGGTTGCTTATATACCTCTCACAATATTTAAAAGCTCAAAACTTGAAGCCAACATGAATTTAGATTTCTCACTTAAACATTAAGAAAACCCTCGATTTGAATTTTAGGGCAAATCTAGGGGAACAAGTTTGATGCAGTCAAGAATGGAGGATCCAATGAAAGATTATCCAAACTTGCAGCAAATAACCACAACAATGGAAACAACCAGATACATAGAAATATAATCAACATTCAGCTCATATATTATCTCAAAATATTGAAATTACATTCAACATGCTAGGATGTAAGGCCTTCCTAGTTATGGCCAATTACAAAGATATATTTAAGATCTAATACAGATCTTCTGCAACACATACATTCATGATCTAGATTCTCAAATCCAACACTTGATCTTCCTTCTAAATCTGATCCCAATTTGATGCCCTAAGCTAAGAACAAGATACTAATTAAATACAAAAGGCAACCAATAGGTCAGCTTATTAAAACAATCATTGGAGAAAACCCTGACCCAGATTTAGGTCCACACAATCCCCAATGAGAGATCCACCATAAATGTCGCAATTAAAATTAAATGAAAAAGTCGGCCACCACATCCAACTTCCAAATAAACAACTCAGGCAGAGGATCACTGAACAACAGAGTAACTCAGGCCAAGCATCATCAAGGAACAAACCCGAGCATCAGAAAACCAAGCATGCTTGAGCAACATAACCCAAGCAATAGAGAAACAAGCATGCCTAAGAAACAAAACCTGAGCAATAGAGAAACAAGCATGCCCGAGCAACAGAAAAACAAAGTTTTTCACCGAGCAGTCTCCAAACAAGCTAGAAAACATATTTTTGGTTGAGCAAGATTGCCAAGGATCCTAGGATGTGTGTGTGCTTGAAATTTCCCTCTAAATCAGACACACACACAACATGGTCCTTGCTCAATCATTGAATTTGCAAAGATGAACATGAATTGTCCATTTCACAAATTTGGTTGAATCGACCTATTGCCTCCTATTTAGCTGGGGTGTCGAATTTACTCTCAGAATGAGAGCCAACAACCATGACCATTTCTAAAATGGAGGATTTTAAAGCATGATAGAGATTGAAATGGAAACTACTCTATATGAGAAA
>MU223426.1:3915065-3935482 GCA_018584345.1 Thuja plicata | reverse complement strand
CTTGAAAAGATGATAGAATTAAGCTATTAGATATGTAAACAAAACTACATTAAGATGCAACATGTTATTAATCTAAATGACACTAAGCTAATTATGCAATAAAGCTTGAAAAGTGAGAAAATCAAGATAAAAATTAACTATAGTTTAGATGCTCTCAAATTGCTCCTCCCAAATGAAGAAAATGAGGTCCATAATATAGACGATCCTGGAAAGAGGATGAAAAGTTTCTTGAAAAGAACGGCTGACTCTTCATCTCCATGGAGGAAGGTGAGACAGTTTTGAAGGAATTATTCAATTAAAGGAATGAATTATTGCCACATGAGTGGCTTTTCATATGGAATTATGGAATTCCTTTTGAGGATAATTCACTCAAATAAGAAAATAATTCTTTTAATTCCTTTTGATGTATATTAGCTAAATGGGGTGGAATTAATTTAATTTAAAAGCACTTAGGACTTTTAGAATTAAATTAATTAATCATAGGGATTTTTAGCTAATAAACCTTGATAATTTAGGAATTAAATGTAATGTGAGATTTATGCAAATTCAGGTTTTTTGCATTTGAGACCAGGTCATTTAAAGTCAATTAGGAAGGAGAATTTGAGAAAATGCACCAAAATTGATTAGAATTGTAAGGTGCCAATTTTGGGGTGTTACATTTTTCACCTCTTTGAATTGATGTGCGAGTAGTGCATTGATTCAAAGAATAGTCTGATGTGATAGATGAAGATTTTGGGAGTCTAGGTTAGGTTGCCAAGACACCGACCAGATTGAGAAGTAGAACCATCTTCAGAACGAAGCATGATTCTCTGAAGTCTAAGTTAGATTGCAAAGACAATGGTCCAAATACCAATTGAGAGAAAATTGAAATTGGGGTTAGATTGCCCCCATGTCCGCTGATAGCTGACAAAGATTTAGGACTATCTCCAGAATCGGGGTTAGATTGCCCCAATACGAAGGTTAGCCCTCCGAGATCCAGGTTGGGTTGCCTAGGTAAGGGTCTAAAGAGATTTTGAGAGCCGTCTTCAGAACGAAACATGACTTTCAAGAATTAGGGTTAGATTTCCCCAATAACCAATGAGATTTCAAGAATCGTCTCCAGAACAAAGCTTGATCCTTGAGGACCCAAGTTAGATTACTCAGATACCAAAAAAGATATATGACAAGATGACAAGATGTGAGGCATCAAGATGCCCCTAGAGATTCAAGATCATGGAATATCTAATTTTGACCATAAGGTACAAAAAACTAAATATTCCCCAAGTGATGAGATGCCCCTAGCGATGGGGCTTTTGATTTGGATCAGACTGATTTGAGAATGATGCCAATCATCCTGCCCCCTTGGGAGCAAAATCGAAAGATGACACAACAAAAAGATGATTGAGAGCAAGAAATCACAGATAGAAATAAGATCGAAGATCCAGAGAAATCTGAGATAGATCAAGAGAAGGCATAATCAATTTAGAGTGATCGGGAGGTCCTGTTAACTAGGTTTGACCATAGTTGACCAAGTTTGACTAGAATTGACTAGAGTTGACTTTGATGAAAAGATTGCAGAAGCTGAGAAAATGATGACGAGAGATGATTCTGACAAGAAAGTTGACTGCACAAGCGTTCGATCATGTCGGTCCCAAAAATTTGAAAACATGATTTTGAGCTACTTAGGAGTGTCAGATTTTGATTTCGTTCACAAAAATGGATTTAGAATGATCCATTTAGCCAAGGGTGTAATTTTTGTAGAAAATGAAGCACTTTTGAAAATTAGGTCAAAAGCTATATAAGGCCCGAGGGGTTATTTTCAAATCATTATTCAAATTTGACTTTAGAGATGGCAAGGGCCCTAGCTGATATTGATAGCATTCCTATGTGTACACACCAATTCGAGTGCTCCCGACGACACAACCGGCCACCAGAGTATGACGCACCTGTAAGTAGTCAAAAAAACCATCCTACATTTCAAATTTTATTAATTTTTAGATCATTTTAGCACATTTTTAAATCTTTTTAAGTCTGTCACTTTCAGTCTCATGTGAGGGAATAGTTTCCTCACGCCAGCCTAGGTCGCCCTTTGCATGAGGAATCAGTTACATCGCACGGGTTAGGGCTACCTCGCATGGGGCCCCTCCACAAGCTCACGTGAGGTGCACGCCGATGCCGTGTGAGATTTCATCACATGCGATGGAATCTCGCGTGAAGAGAGATCTTGTCTCACATGAGGCAGAAAGCTCAAGTGAGAAAAGAGTTTCCTCGCATGGGAATCACTTACTATCTTGAAAATTGTCATTCATTATGTTGCAGAGTCAGCCACTTAGAATGCCTAAAAAATGTGTTCATGATAGATCCATAGCTGTATTTACTGTCATTGCTTTGAAAATCATCATGTTGAGGTACTAATCCAATTTTGTCACTTTCTTTGCAGGTTGACTTCCCTGATATTGCATTCCGGTCGCACCATTCTGTCATGGGTGAGCTACTGCAGAGACTGTCAAATGCTGATGGTACCCATCTCGACGGGCTAGGATTGTCATATCTTTGTGATGCACTCGATATTCAGGTAAATCATGGTCTATTGGGTGCCCTTATCGAGCATTTCCATTCAGAGATGAACACATTCCACTTGCCACAGGGGGAGATGATAGTCACCCCTGAGGACATCTACATGATCTCGAGAGTACCATTCCATGGAGCTCGCATGGAGTATGACACCCAGTCGAGGCTAGGCACACTGGCACTAAGAGTGATCTTCCAGGATGATCTAGTGATGGGTCGAGCCATCTCTTGGGAGGATTTGATGATTAGGTACAGAGTAGATCACCCACTGGCGGTTGTCTTGGCACTCTTCTTGAGTTGTCACTTGGTTCTAGATCGAGGTCAGCACGGATTAGAGTGTGGCTAGGGAGGCATGCTGCAGAGGATGCTAGATACACCAGTAGTGAGATTCGGATGGGGCGAGTGTATGCTTTCTCAGATGTATCACAAGATGCATGAGATTGTGTATCAAGGTGCACGGACTATGGTGGCAGGAGTCATCAGTTTACAGATATGGGCTTGGGAGCACCTTCCCATATGTTGGCCAATTTTCAATGATACTCGACAGCCCTTAGAGCTGTACATTTATAGATATGTCGGTCCTATGACCCAGCCAGCACTGGGTAAGACAGAGCAGTGGCGAGCCCAGATAGATGATATGGCAGCAGTTATATGGCGGCCATGGATAGCCACTGAGGTGTGGGATGACGCATGGCACAAGCTACCATATATGTTCTACTCACGTCCTTTGATCGGGTGCACTATCAGTGTTATTGAGCGCTTCTTATTGATACAAGTAATTGTGATAGTTTGGGAGACCTCAGGATGTCTCGCAGGAGTATTGTACTTACACCTAATTCATTGATGAGATGAAGAAGGGCTGGCAAAGGCAATTAGATAGAGGCCAGAGCATGATAGATGCACGTGTACCACCAGCTAGGTGGGATTACATGGTAGGGATGATGAATGCAAGGATGAAACCTACATACAGTGATCATATATTAGTGCACCCATTTCCTAGATACACATATCCTATTGGCCCAGGCCCACAGGTACAATAGGTGGTGCAGCCATTACCACAGCAACAGGTGCCACAGCTGCCACCACAGCAGGAACAACAACCACCATAGCCACCTCCATAGCAGGAGAGGGTATTACGGTTGAGGACCTCATAGATTCCTATCCCCACTAGACCTATGGGGTCAGATGCAAGTGTAGGGAGTAGTGGCAGTTAGGAGAGATCCACTAAGTAGGGGGAGGACACTGTCATTGCTGATACTATTATGGCTGACCCATAGGTAGGCAGACAGGTAGCCTAGTTACAGGAGGCTCTCTGGAGGATCTGAGAGAGGGTGAGATAGGTACAAAGGGAGTGGGATGATTTCCACACACAAGTGATCATTCAGGAGACCCGAGTGGCTGAGCGAGATCGAGAGATCTGAGGGTTACAGGAGGCACTAGCTAGAGCTCAGATAGAGGCAAGATATGAGGCCGCCCAGTCAGCCTATTACTATGCCGCATACACGATTGCAGTTCCAGAGGTAGTGGACTAGGTTCTACCATTTTCAGAGTATGTTGGGTCACAGGCCGCTCTATAGGGACCGCCTCCACAGGGACCACCTCCTCAGCAGTAGGGCATGCCACCTCCTCCACCTCTGCCAGGTGGTTAGATGAGACACTTGATATACATATTATACCACCATTTTTATATACTGTACTTGAGTAGCACCCTTGTACATTTGATTGATTGACATATATATATGAGCTCGGTTTTGGCATCATTGTACTTGTTCATATATTGCTTTAAATTTGTATGTCTTGTGAGATGTTTCCTATATGATTAGATGTATAGATTAGAAATGTATGCCATGGATGAATATGCACATGTTTATGCACATGTTTTATTGATAAATGCTATGAATGATAGATGTTAGATGGATAAATGTTATGTATGATTTGATTTATGCTTATAATGGTTGCACATGCTTATGGATATGTAAATGCAAATTAATGTATAGAAATGCAATGGTACTAATCATCTCATGCAAGATATTGCAATATAGGACAGGTACTAATCAAAAAGCATACGAATGAGGATCAAGAGAAATGACCGGACACTTGTGCAGTCAAGAGGAATCTAGGATAAAAGATGAGGACCTTCAAAGAATGAGAAGACAATGAAGAGAACATCAAAACTACAGTGATGCAAGCCTAAAATGTGAATGCAAGCCTAGGCTAAATGCAACCCTAGGATTTGGTTGTTGGACTCATCGCATAATTATCATCATCGAGTATTTTTGGAACATTGGAGTCAATACAATCCTTACTGGTGCCACTGTGACCATAAGGATGTGAATATGAATTTCATCAGATAAAATGTAGAAAACAAACATAAGCACCAGGGCACAACAACCAAGATGACTTGAACATTGTTTCCATTTTGATATAGTAAGAGTACACAAGTAAACAAACAGAGCAATAATAGTCAAGGAGATAGTTCCAACCTCCCCTTGGCATACAAATAAACAAGATTGAGGGATGTGAGGCTTTTCCACCTTAATGCAAAAGATCTTATCACATACACCTTGTTTATTTGATGCTGTCAGATCATCAAAACCACACCCACAAGAAGTAGAAAAAGAAAATATCAATGAAATTCATGAGAACAGACATTATACAAAGAAAGATTCAATCATAGCTCAGCATGTTTCAAAGTTTACAAATGTGTCTAGGTTTGGGGTGTTGAAAAACACCATTATGCTCGTGAGTGCAATGTGTTTTATTGCTACCGAGAGATGTTTATGTTGCGATGTCCAATGTGTGTTGAAAAAAATAGATGTGTCCAAAGATAGTGTTGAAAAACACTCTTTGATTGGGGTGTTGAGAAACACCAGTTCGTACCAGTAGAGAGTTGTCCTTTAGAACTAACAAGATTACTGACTCAAGTGTAAACCAAAGAGGTGATCAAAGTTGGGAGCCATGCCCCCAAGTAATGAACAGATTGATGTCAAATATGTCGATAGTGAGTTGATGTGAGAAATCTTAGTAGTATAGAGACAGTAGGCAGATGGAGTGAGAACCAATGGTGACTGATGCAGGAGAGATTCTCAAGTATAAAGATCAATGTAAGATCTAGGCATCAATAGGCAGACTCAGTGAGAACCACTGGTGACTGATGCGAAGAGGAGAGAGAATCCAAAAGATAGGACAATGCCCCCTAGACCAGGAAGATGCCCCCGAGTGTGACCAGTTTCAATCCATGTGAAGTTGAGCAAAATCTCAAAGATGACAGAGAGTGAATGCATGAGCATGCAAACTAAAGTAGGAAAGCAAAATGCAAGAAAGCCAAGAGATGCTGTGATAGATAGAGCATTGCAAAAAAAGAGGTGCCTATTTACTAGGTTTTCACCATCTTGGCAGAAATTCTATTTTTGCTACCATGATGCCTATTTACCAGGTTTTCATCAATGGCACTTTTTTTCTCTTTTTCTCTTTTTTTGTATTTCTCATCTTTTCAATTTTTTTGTACTTTTTATTTTTCTTTATTTTTTTTGTATTTTTTAATTTTTTAATTTTTTTGGTATTATCAAGGCGCCTGTTTACTAGGTTTTCACCAGGATAATAGATACATCAAAGCACCTATTTGCCAAGTTTTCACTAAGATGATCATTTTTTTAGGACATTTTGCAATTTTTAGGATTTTCTCAGAATAGAGTACATACATGAGCATTCAGAAGACATCTTAACTGTAGAACTTCTTCAGATGAGGAGCATTGATAGGATCTTTGAGTTTTTCACCCTCTGTGGTAGAGAGCTAGTAAGCGCCAGACCCAAACACTATAGTGATAACATACAGACCAAGCCAGTTTGGTTCAAATTTTCCTTTCTGGACCCGCTCTTGTTGATTCTTGGGGTTCTCTCTCAGGACGAGATCACCCAATTGGAATTCCCTTGGTCTGACCTTCTTGTTGTAGCTTTTAGATATTCTTTTCTGATATGCTTGGAGATGATCAAACGCCACTTTTGGCAATCATCTAGTAGTTCAAGCTCTTGTAGCTAAGATATTCAGATATCATCATCAGTAATGAGGCCCTTCAGAGAGACTCGCAAGGTAGGAATCTCAACCTCAATAGGAAGTACTACATCGACACCATAAACTAGAGAAAAGGGTGTGGCCCCTGTTGGTGTTCGTATACTGGTGTGGTAAGCCCATAAAGCCAGATCAATCTGGAGATGCCAGTCTCATCCAGATTTGTGTACTGTGCGGTGTAAGATCTTGAGAATAGTCTTATTTGAAGCTTCCACCTGTCCATTACCCTAGGGATAATAGATAGAAGACTACTGGTGAATAATTTTGAACTTAGTGCATAATTGTGTTAGATCCTTGTTCTTGAATTTCCCCCCATTGTCATTGATTATTGATGAGGGTACACCATATTTGCAGATGATGTAGTTCAGTATAAACATGGCCACAGACTTGCCATAAGCCATAATGAGAGGCACTACCTCAACCCACTTGGTAAAATAGTCCATGGCCGTAATGATGTATTTACATCCCCTTGAAGAAGATGGATATATCTAGCCCACTAAGTTGAAGGCCCACTGCTGAAATGGCCAAAAGCTGACAAAAGGAATGAGCTCCTTAGTAGGAGCATGGATTAGATTTCTATGAAGTTGGCATTGTTTGCAAGACTTAGCAAATTGTGTAGCTTCTTTCTCCATATCCGGCCAATAGTAACCAGCTCTAATAAGTTTGTGAGGCAGTGTTAGATTGTTTGAGTGAGACCCATAGACGCCTTCATGTACCTCTTCTAACGCACGCTGGGACTCATCAGGTTCTAAACACCTAAGGAGGGTACCATCTAGACCTCGTCTATATAAGTCATTAGCTACGATGAAAAACTGTGAAGCACTGCAGATTAAGTGATGTTTCTCATTTTGAGTATAAGTGTCAGAAATAATTTGGTCACAAAGGTAGGAGTAGATATGATGGTAGCAAGATGAGTCATGTCCAATGACTGAGCAGATCATCCAGGATTCAGGGGAATTATAGATAGGGTAGCATAACATCTCCACTAGGAATTCATGTCTGAAGTCATTTTTTGGCATTTGTAACATGGAAGCTAGAGTAGCCATGGCATCGACTGCATTATTATTTGCTCTTGGAACTTGTTGGAAAGTAACATGTGCAAAGTATTTCTAAAGATCATCAACCATCTTGTTATAAGGCACCAGTTTTTTGTCTTTTGTTTGATAGATGTCATTCACCTAATTGATAACCAACTGTGAATCTCCAAAGACCTTTAGCTCATCAACACACCATTCAATAGAAATATTTAATCTATTAATCAAAGATTCATACTCAGAAGTGTTATTGGTGCAAGGAAACATCATTTTTTAAGCTTTTGGTAATGAATACCGCTGAGGTGTAATGAACAAGATTATGGCACCTAACCCCTACTGGGTGAATGATCCATCAAAGAACATGGTCCATGACTGATGTGTGAGAAGCATGATGGAGTCATCTAGGAATTCAATCCTTAATGGTTGATGATCTATAATAGGTGCCTCAGCCAACTGATCTACAATTGCTTTCCCTTTGATAGATTTTCTCTTGACATATTCAATATCAAATTCTCTAAGGAGCATGACCCATTTAGCTAGTCTACCTGTGAGGGTAGCTTTACTGAGTAAGTACTTTAATGGATCAATTTTTGCAATTAGCCTTGTAGTGTGAGCAAGCATGTAATGTCGTGACTTTTGGGAAGTGAACACCACCACTAAGAAATCTTTCTCAATGATAGAATAATTCATTTCATAAGAGACCAATGTTCTGCTGATGTAATAGATGGCTCTTTCCTTATTGTCTTGATCTTCTTGAGCCAATAGAGCACCCAGAGATGTTTCTGTAGCTGAGATATATAAGATTAATGGATTTCCATGGATAGGAGGCATTAATATAGGTGGATTTGCTAGATATTGCTTGATTTTTTGAAAGCCTTGTTCACATTCTTTGTTCCATTCATAGGTCACACCTTTATGCAGAGTTTTAGTAAATGGTTGTGACTTGTCAGCTAGCTGCAAGATGAAGTGCAAGATATATTGAAGCTGACCTTGAAGACTTCTAATTTGTCTAATATTGTGAGGTGGAGGAATTTCCATGATAGCTTGCACCTTTGCAGGATCCACCTCGATTCCTTTTTCGAAGATGATATAACCAAGCAATTTTCCCGAAGTTACTCCAAATGCACATTTATTAGGGTTAAGACACAGTTTGAATTTTTCTATACGATCTAGTATAGGGCCTAGATCAGTAAGATGTGTCTTCCTGTCCATACTTTTAGAAAGGGTGTCATCCACATAGTCCTCCATTGTTTTGTGCATCATGTTATGAAATATGGTAGTGACTTCTCTCTGATACGTGGCTCCAGCAATCTTAAGAACAAAAGGCATAACATTCCAGCAGAAAGTACCCCATGCACAAGTAAAAGTAGTCTTTTCTTGATCCTCTGGCACAATTTTGATTTGGTAGTAGCCAGAGAAGACATCCATTAAGGAGTACATTTCATATCAATGTTGGGTAATGGAAAGTCATCTTTTGGACATGCCTTATTTAAATCCCTGAAATTTGTGCAGCCTCTAATAGATTTATCATGTTTCAACACTAGAATTATGTTGGAGATCCATTCTGCATAATCAATGGCTTTGATGAACCCAGCTTTTAGAAGTTTCTCCAACTCTGCCTTGACAAGTAAAGCCACATGTGGATGCATCTTTCTCAGTTTTTTCTTGACTGGTTTTATACCTGGAGCTATTGAAAAGTGGTGCACGATAAGATTAGGATCTACCCCAGGCATGTTAGAGTATGTCCATCCAAAATTTATCTTTTTCTCCTTGAAGAAGTCTATGAATTCTTTGAGTTCTTCTGTAGATAATGATTTGGCCACTTGAATAATGTGTGGATGTTCTTTTGTACCCAGATTTACTGACTGAGTTGGCTCAATTAGCACTGATGAGCGTTCCTAGAAATGACTCGAAAGTGCATCAAGTATCTCATCCTCAAGCACCTTAGAGAGGTTTTCACCTTCGGATACGTCTATTCTTTTTACTTTTTTTGGCTCTGACACTGCCACAATGTGGTTTTCACCATCAGAGAGCCAATTTTTTCTTCTTTTGATTTTATGACTAAGATACTTGATATCAGCCTCGGTCATCTTGATAATTTCTTCACTAGTGGAGGATGTTACAGGTTCAACAATGTGAAGATAGCAGGCTAGAGCATAGTCATTCTGGAATGTAAGGAATTCATTGGATGAGGAAGGGGAATTCTAGTCTATTAGCTTAGGATGTTGGAGTGAGAGAGAAGTGACAGGTTCAAGTGCATTCATGGTATAGTCATCGAAAGCACTGACTAGTAAGCTGAGACCTAGAGAAATATCATCCAAAGGTGTATTCAAATCCTTCTGACTCCTAGCGACCGTGGTAGAAGCCACATTAACATTTATGGACTCAGACTCATTAGACCTTTCACTAGACCCTTCACCTATTTCGAGAAGTTTTTCATAGGATCCCTCTGAAAAACTATCGAACTCATATTCATGGGAATCTATGTCCAAACTCTGACTGGGATATTTGCACCATGAAGGTTTGGGAGTTCTTGTAACACCAGCCTATTCTTGTGCCAACTGCTCTTGAAAATCTGGTGGTATGTATCATTCACCTTGGAAATTAGGATCTTGTAACACTTTCCATTGTTCATAGGTTAATGCATCAAATGGAGTGGTTTTATCAGAATCACTGTCAGTCCTGACTGTACTGGCATGCGGTACAAAATTATCTGGATTAGCAAAGAATGCTACCAGGTTTGGAGGAATGGGGTAAGGAAAGAAATCCTCATTGGAGCTATCCTCTATGGTGTCGACTGTAGCTGTGCCTTTAGGTTCTAGTGAAGGATCCAATTTTGGCACAAATTTGTTAATCCCTAGATGGAACGGGATCTTCTTGAAGCCTAAACCAGTTATGTCTTTCCTCTTTTGACCCGTAGCTTTAATAGGTTCAACTAACCCATTACCATTCACCCCTATTGGGCCACTCCCTTTGTATCCAAAGAGTTTCATAATTTTAATACCTTCACTATTGGGATTTAGTTCATGAGATGGGGAAGCCTATTCAGATATGTCCTTTCCTTTGCAAAGCCAAGCTTTAATAGCTCTTTCCTCATCTTCATCTTCTAGTGGTGTTGAAGCTCGTACAAAGACACCATCATAGACTATTTTCGGGGGGGAAGTAGAAGATTTATAGTTCTTAGATGGTCTCCCATAAGAATGAGGAGACGGAGGTAGGGCTTCTAATCATAGCATAGGTTCTATTTGATACCCCCCCATGCCTATGTCTTTGATTTTCAAGTCCTATTCCATGTCTCTAAGCTTGGCATCATAGAATTTTGTGTATTCTCTATTAGTCAGAACAAGACTATCAGCTGACTCTGTGAGCGCATTACAAGAAGAGCCCATACTAGCAGGAATTTTCACCTCTGCACCTTGGAAAGGAAACTTAATGCACTGATTATATGTAGAGGGAACCACTTGCATTTCATGGATCCATGGTCTTCCTAGTAGGATGTTATAAGCAAGGGGAAGGTCCAACACCTGACATGTGACATCTCTTTCAACCGGTCCAACCCGAATGGGTAGCACAACTAAACCTTTAGAATTTCTTTCTTCTTCATCATAGGCCTTGATAGTAATTCTCTTGTCAGAATCTATGCAATTTTCATCATAACCTAGCTGAGCGAGAAAGTGAGCAGAGAAAATATTGAGACCAACATCATTATCAATAAGGACACGACAGACTAGTTGTTTGCCAATCATGACCTCTATATGCAAAGGAGCGTTATGTGGGTGACTAATTGAGTGATCATCTTCTTCTGAGAAGGAAAAATAGTGTGGTGAAGTCAAGTGACCCACAATGGATTGAAACTGATCCAGATTGATGTCTTTGGGGACGTTAGCCTCTATGAGGGCTTTATCCAGAATCTTCCTATGAGCAGGCGAGATCTTCAATAGCTCAAAGATGGTTATTTGAGCGTTGGTTCTTTGCAACTAGTCTAGAATGCTATAACTAGTAGTAGAAGGTGTGGGGACCACTTTCATGGTCTTTTTGGTGGAGCCAACAATAGCTTTATCTATGGTTTGTTTCGGTGCGGATGTAGTAGCAGGAGGGTCAGGACCCTTGATAGTGATCTTAGCACGGGATATAGTAACAACGTTTGTGCAATCCTGAGATGTTTCAGATTCATACGAGAAAGACCAAGGGCCTCTCAAGAAAAATGAGGTCTTAGGCTTAGGAACATCCCTAATCCCCTTAGTAGTAATCACATTACAATACTCCACTTCAATAGGTTCAATCATGTTGATGACATTGTCATAAGTGGCATGTGTGTAGTTAACCTTGGCATTATTGTTCTTAGTGTTGGAAGACTCACCTTTCTCATGACGAGGAAAGGGATCTTTAAATGCCTAGTGATCTGAATTCTTATTATGATTTTCAACAACAATAACCTCATTATCAATCAAATCTTGGACCTTATGACACAATTGAAGACAAGTAGCATTCTTATGACCCTTGTTTTGGTGACATCCACAATATGCGTTGTCGTTCCACCAATGGGGTCGTGGTTGTGGATCATATAGACATTTTTCCAAAGGAGCAAGAATCTAATTTTGCACCAAAGTCTTGAAAACCACATCAAGCAGTTCTCCCAAGGAAGTAAATTCATGCTTGGGTTGAGAGGCCCAAGGTTTGTTGCCAGAGAATCTAGAAGGCGGTTGAGTATTTGTTGTAGCCTTTTCAATATCTTTGGTCACTTGTATACTAGAAGTGAGATTGAAGACCGGTTTTGAAGGAGCTGGAGTTACATTATCAACCACTCCATCATTCACAACGTCCCTATTCTTGTTGACAAACTTCCCTTTATCTTTGTTGGAAGAGGAGGAACCTTATTTGTTGTTTTTATACAAAGTCAATTCACCTTTCTTAACCATAAATGCCTCTATCCTCACAACTTGCTTTATCATGCTGTCAAAATTAAGGGGACCTTGAATTTGTACTTGATACCCAAAATCAGGAGTGAGATTGTCTAAGAAGATATCGAGTTTCTCAGATTCGGGTATTTTATGAGGATACTTTGTGCAAAGTTGTCTCCATCTCTGGAGAAATGACAGGAATGGCTACCCTTGTCTTTTCTTGAGATTGCAAAGGTCCCTGATGTTGATGAAATGCTGTATGTTGTGAGAATAATGTTGTATAAAGAGATTGGCAATCTCATCAAAAGTCTTGATGCGATAGGGTAGTCAAGAAAACCACTCCATGGCAGGTCCACCCAAACTTTGGGGAAAGAGATGCATCAAATAGGTTTTATCATGAATAAAATAAATAGATAGGGCCCCAAATTCTCTCAAATGATCTTGAGGATCAATGGTACCCAAATACTTATCATACTTAGGGAGTTCCACACCTTTGGGAAAAGGTGGCATATGAAGACTCCTATCAAAAGGAAAAGGATAGATGCTCTCCATCATGAATTGTTGCATGGGTTTGTCCTTATCCTTCATAAGTTGGCTACTTTGATTTTGCATATCTTGAATTACCTTATGCAATTTGGCGGTTTCAGTCTCTTCTTCTTTAGCCACAAGTGTTTCCACTTGGAAGTTTGGGGGTAGCTTAACTCCTTGTTTTGCCAAATCTAGAAAATATTTCTCTTTATCTTCCCAAAGGAGTATTTCCATCATCTTGATGAGAGATTTATTAGATTTTGCAGCATCTATGTCATTTTGAGTTATTGGCTCATCATCATTACCAAGAATCTCATAAATGCTTTGACTCTGATCTTGACCCTGGTCATATGGAGGAGGGCGATGGTGATGATGGTGATGTTGGTGATCATTTTGAGACTGGTCGTTGAACTTGCTATATTGACCTTGTAAGTAATCAAAAGGAGTTGCCATATCGTTAATGTGAGATTGTGCCATGTGCACCGCTTCAGTATGAGTGTGAGTATCGAGCTGAGAATTCATGGTCAATGTAACTTCTGGCAGATCAAAGGGGTTGATAGGATCGAAAGGATTGATATGTTCAAAAGGATCACTAAGGTAGTGAGGATCATTAATAGGGTCAACCCAAACATGTGACTTTCTGAAGCTTTGTTGATCTGAAAGAAATGGATTGTGTTGATCTTGAAACAAAGGATTAGAGCATAGCTGGAACACTGGTTTCTGATTTGGACTCAAATCTATACTAAATGGGGAGGAGGAATGTGAGGATCCCTCTTGAATATCAGATTGAACAATGGGTTAAGAATGACCTTTTCCTTGATTACAAGGTTTACTTCTACCTATTCTGGAACCACGAATGGAAAATATATTGCCGCTTCTAGTCATAACAGGCATAGACAAAGATTAAATGAGAGAAAACTTAGGATCCAACTCAGAACTCTGTCTCTAGAAATAACAAAAAGAAGGTAATAGGATAGAATAGCCAAGATGTGAGATGCACTCGGCATGAATCGTCAAGAGTATGGCTAGAACAACTGAGATGTGACTATCGTGTCGCAAGGTACAAAAAAACATAAAAGATAGGATATAGACAAAGAGACAAGACAAGTTTGAGTAAGAATCAATCAGTTCACAACCTAAAACAACTAGTTTCAGACTGTAGACAATAAGGAAACAGGTAATCAGGCCTCAGGCAAAAATCAGATTAGATGAAAAAATCATCAGTCAGCGGGAAAAAGCTCACTATTTTAGGACACCAAGGTACAGATTCATGTGAGAAAGTGCTATTTCACGTGAGGAAGTTCTCAACTACACATGAGAATATGCAAGATCGCATGAGGAACTGCTTAGTTTCTGAAATCTCACGCGAGAAAACTCCAGGTTTCGATAAATAGACTCTATTTTTGAGACAAAAACTAGATTTTGAGACACAGTCAGGACTTTTCTCTAATAGAATTTCTAGATTCAGGGCATTTTTATGATAATACAGATCAGCAATCTTAGTTTGAAGGTGACAAGCACTCGTTAACAATCATGAAGTTTCAATCAAGCAATAGTGATGCAAGCAATAGTTGTAAACAATTCTACCAAGGACAAAGAAACCTGGAAGAATCATGGGAGTCTTTGTTTGATCATGATTGGACAGTTTAAGACTCAAAACAAACACTTAGTTATCCCTAAAAAAAATGGTGGAGAAGACAAAATCCGTGCCCCGCTGTCTTATGCATATGCGTGCACCTCACACAATAGTGTCACCCCCGAGAGGGCGCCCATGTTCTTGGTATTTCCAAGGACTAAGTATATATGTTCAAAGGTTATCCTTAAAGTAGGGGCCAGCGTCATATACCACTTCAAGCATCCAGGTGCATACCTATGTTGAGAATCTAGGGGAGAGATTCTTCCCCCTCCCCGTGCACAGATTATGTCTTCTTTTGGAGGTGATCCAGGTAGGCATCTAACTAAGAGATTTTTTAGTGGGATTCCATTCACAATAACCTTCAGTGCCTCTGATACAGAGTTGGGGCCTCGCAGCCACACCAACACTTGAAAGTCATACACCCCTACAAGCAGGGCTGGGAGCGGTGCCGCTCAGTACAACAAGCAAGGCTTTCTCAAGATGATAGTCAAAATCATGAGAAAGAAGTTACCATGGCTTTGGATTCTTTGGACTCAAAAAAGATGACTTTATTATAGTGAGGTGGAATCACCGGCGATAGGTGTGTACTCACTTGGGTCATTCCTGGAGGTTCAACTTTTGGCAGGCCCTCTAAAGGTGACACAAACTTGGCTTGGATTCAAGGGTCTGAATTTCTGATTCTCTCAAAGAGAGAAGAGCATACTTCTCTACCTCTTCACCTTACCCAAACATGCAAGAGATATTCATCACCGAGCTAGCTTCACTCCACCAAATCCACAAACCATTGGGTTTCTGATTCTCTCAAAGAGAGAAGAGCATAATCCCCTAACAAGTAGATGTGTTAAAGATCCACTACCTTGCTCTACTTCCCAAGGTATCTTTCATTCTAGCAACATCTGGGTCTCGGTTTCATCCATGGGCATCACTTCCATGTAATGAAGAGCCTATTCCCCTACTTTGCTATCAAGACCCTTAAGAAATTTTAACAAAGCCCTATTTAAACTATGTGAATGACAAATAGTAAACAAGCACAATGTTTTTAATATGTCTTTGACAACTGTCCTGCAAGCAAACCGTTAGCAAGGTTTCACGATCTACGACAAGCGACCTGTAGACCACTGTTATACTGTAGCAGAAATCAGAAAAATGAAATCAACAACAGAAAGTAAATGTCAGAAAATGATAACAGTAAATTACAGAATCTAAAAATTTAAAGACTGTCGGTAAAACTTCGCGTGAGAAAGTATATCGCTGAGCATGAGAAAGTGCGGGGACCTGCGTGAGAGAGTGTTTCCTCATGCGAGAGAATGCTAATGGGAGAAAAACTTTGCGTGGATTGATCTAAAATTTCACGCGATATTCCATACCAGTGATGTACGGATGCACGACAGAGTTCAAATTTCTGTTAGAAAATTTTGAGAGTGAGGTCAGAAATCATTTTTTCTGCCCAACGGTGGGTGCCGAAATGTGTGTGCTTGAAAGTGACCTCTAAATCAGGCACAAACACAGCATGGTCCTTGCTCAATCATTGAATTTGCAAAGATGAACATGAATTGTCCATTTCACAAATTTGGTTGAATCAACCTGTTGCCTCCTATTTAGCTGGGGTGTCAAATTTACTCTTAGAACGAGAGCCAACAACCATGACCATTTCTAAAATGGAGGATTTTAAAGCATGATAGAGATTAAAATGGAATCTAATCTATATGAGAAATGCCATTATAATTAAAGAATTGAAATGCATATTTTAATCTAGAAAGCTTGAAACGATGATAGAATTAAGCTATTAGATATGTAAACAAAACTACATTAAGATGCAACATGTTATTAATGTAAATGACACTAAGCTAATTATGCAATAAAGCTTGAAAAGTGAGAAAATCAAGACAAAAATTAACTATAGTTTAGATGCTCTCAAATTGCTCCTCCCAAATGAAGAAAATGAGGTCCATAATATAGAAGATCCTGGAAAGAGGATGAAGAGTTTCTTGAAAAGAAATGACTGACTCTTCATCTCCATGGAGGAAGGTGAGACAATTTTGAAGGAATTATTCAATTAAAAGAATGAATTGTTGCCACATGAGTGGCTTTTCATATGGAATTATGGAATTCCTTTTGAGGATAATTCACTCAAATAAATAAATAGTTATTTTAATTCCTTTTGATGTGTATTAGCTAAAGGGGGTGGAACTAATTTAATTTAAAAGCACTTAGGAATTTTAAAATTAAATTAATTAATCATAGGGATTTTTAGCTAATAAACCTTGATAATTTAGGAATTAAATATAATGTGAGATTTATGCAAATTCAGGTTTTCTGCATTTGAGACCAATTCATTTAAAGTCAATTAGGAAGGAGAATTTGAGAAAATGCACCAAAATTGATTAGAATTGTAAGGTGCAAATTTTGGGGTGTTACAAGATGCTCCTGCATCAGACACCTCAGATAAAGAAGATGTTCCCATAAAGGAATCATGAACATCTTAAGGGAATCAGAACATGTATTCCATACTTTTTCTTAACCCATATCTCCTCTTTCCCTTCATTCCATGCTGTCTTGACTCAGTCCATTGTCCCATTCGAAAGATTTTTCAGTCCTGCACTTTCCTCATATCTCCTTCTTGCAACTAACAGTAGTTAACATTGAACATCCTTGGTACCTTTGATACTATCAATGTTTTTCTGAACTACCTTCTCATCTGACTGACTAATCAACTTATCATGAACATCCCTTTGTGTCACTAATGTTAACATCTGCTGCACTATCCTAGCCAAAAGTATCATATTTTTCTTAATTTCTGTAAGTTCCTTAGAGGTTTCATAGCCTCCTCTCTTCATATCCTCCTTCCTTTTACCCATAGGCTCATGAATTCTTTTTTCTTGATGTTTGTCACTTTTATCCGAACAACATCTGATAACTCCACATCCCTTAGTCCCTACTTCTGGCAAAGGTAGAAGTTTATGCTTGGATTCACCCTACCTCACAACATAGGTATTTGCATGACCAACAAACATAAAATGTTTATCATATTTCCAAGGTCTACCAAGAAACATGTGACAAGCATCCATAGGAAATATATCACATAATATCTCATCATAATAAGATCCAATCTTAAAATTAAAAAGGAATTTTTCCTCAACCCTAACCTTAGACACATCTTGTATCCAACAAATCTGATAAAGATTAGGATGTTTTCTGCTTCAAAAATTTAACTTACTAACCATCTCTTCTAAAATAAAGTCCTCAGATCTACCACCATCAATTATGACATTACATACCTTATCCTTGCACTTACATATGGTTTTGAATAGATTCCATCTCTGCACTGGTTCATTAATACATGCAGCCAGCCTTCTAGTGATCATAACTTCTCCTTCTTCTTCTGCATTCACTAAATTTTCCTTGTTTGTCAGGGTGAACTTCTTTTGAGGACATGACCAGGCCCTATGTCCCTTTTCACCACACTAAAAACAAGTACCAGTGAAATCACTCCTTCCTCTTCTTCCATACCCACGATTGTAATCCTTAGTGGTTTGACTACTGCTGGATCCTACCTTGGTTTGTTTAGGATTATCCACCACCTTACTCTTAGTAGCTATGTCATCAGTCTTACCACCTCAATTTTTGTTATTATTTCTTCTTTCAAACTTCTTGTTCAATTTATCCTCACTCTTTAATGCCATCTAATAAGCATCTTCTATGGTTGTCATCTGAACAGTAAGTAATTCTTCCTGAATACTAGGCCTCAAACCATAGATATACCTAGCAACCTTCTCCTTGTAAGCTTCTGAATGTCCAGTCCTAATCAAAATCTTATAAAACTCCTCGGTATACTCTTGCACTGACTTGTTTGTCTTCCTTAAACCTTACATCTTCTTGAACATATCCAATTCATAATCCACTGGAATGAATTGCTTCTTCAACTTTTTGACCATTCTGTTCCATCTGATGATCTTATCTTTACCTCTCTGAATTCTTTCCAATTGAACTTCTCTCCACCATATATTTGCATGACCTTTTAGTTTTGTCTTTGCAAATTGAACTCTATTAGGGTCTTCTACTTCCTCATACTTAAAGTATTCATCCATCTCATTAATCCAATCAATCAATTCTTCTGACCTAAGGCTTCCAAAAAATGTAGAAACTTTAATCTTAGGCCTTTTCCCAATTTTAGACATAACTCTCAGAAATCTAGCCTCATCAGGATCTCTGATATCTTCTATAGCTTCTTTGAAATGATCTTCTTCATCAGACTCTTCACCAATACTTTAGTTTTCTCTAGGTACATTCTTTCTTTGCAACTCCTCTCGTAGATCTTGCACTTGCTTCTGCAAAGCTCGAAAATCTTCAAGACTGAATTCCTCCTTAGGTTCTTCCTCTGCGATCTCACAAATTTTCTTTGGAGGCATGTTTTCTTCACCAAATTCCAATAATTGGAAACCTAACTCTTTCTTTAGGAATCTCACTGCTCTGATACCACCTGATGCAGTCAAGGATGGAGGATCCAATTAAGGATTATCCAAACTTGCAGCAAATAACCACAATAACGGAAACAACCAGATACACAGAAATATAATCAACATTCAGCTCATATATTATCTCAAAATATCAATTACATTCAACATGCTGGGCTGTAAGGCCTTCCCGGTTATGACCAATTACAAAGATAGATTTAAGATCTATACAGATCTTCTACAACACATACATTCATGATCTAGTGTAATACCCCTCTAACCCTAATACAAGTTTTGTGTTTTCTGAGTGAAATAAGATCTTTAGATGTTTCCTTATAGATTAATACTTGTTTTCCTATAAGTTGTTTATAATAATTTCGTCTGCCGGTACCTGAGAATTCTAATATCAGACATATTGTCTGAAGGTATAATTTATATATGTGTTGTCTCCATGTATGTATAAAGGACCTTCAATACCTTTCTGAACACAGTTAGGATGTAATGCGCTGGATGGATATAGATATATTCTTCTATTAAAGTTACTGTCGATGAATCTTGTATGTCACTTAATGATTTAGGATATTTATTATGATTATGGTGATTTATTATTAGTATTGATTATTGACTAACCCAATGCTTAGATTCTAACCCTTATTATGATAATGTTACATTCTTTGTGTGCGTGTGTGTGTGTGTGTGTGCGTGTGCGTGTGCGTGTATATATGCATGACGTGTTTTCATGACTCATGATGAAGTCGTAGTTATTC
Organism: Thuja plicata; assembly: GCA_018584345.1. Taxonomy (NCBI): domain Eukaryota; kingdom Viridiplantae; phylum Streptophyta; class Pinopsida; order Cupressales; family Cupressaceae; genus Thuja; species Thuja plicata. The sequence goes on along the minus strand of MU223426.1, from coordinate 3,915,543 downwards.
ACTTAGCTGAGGTCCACACAATGTATCGATACTGGTCATTTGTTAAGCAATGTCTTATATAGGTATATATATGTTTCTATGCACATGTATCTCTCCTTGGTGATGCAGGATTGTAGGTACCGAGCATCGTCTCCAACTAGCTCCACAGGTCTGAGCATGCTCTCTAAATCCTTGATCATTTTTGTGATGGAGATAACACCTAATTCCACAAGACTAAGCCTTACCTTGATCCCTGTCCCCGGGTTGGGTCCTTTTGAGAATTGTCTTTTATTATGATTTGATGTCCATTTATTGACACTTGGCATTTGGTCAATTGTGGATATTTGTTATTGAACTAGGTGAATATTATTTGTGGTTGAATTGTGGTTAATAATTATTGGATGGTATGATGGATTTATATATGCATGGTAATATACATTTTTTAATGTATTTAAATAATGCGTGATTTTAATAATATGTGTTTGGTTATATATATATA
>MU223426.1:3899298-3912449 GCA_018584345.1 Thuja plicata | reverse complement strand
ATGGGAAAAGGGATCAACTATCTTTCAATGTAAAAGATGTATTTATCAAAGAAAAGAAGTGATCTTTACTTATGGAAAATATGTTAGAATTATGATGTTTCATGGTTATGAAAGAGAATAAAAGAATCGGCTATATTGATATTGTAAATGCAATGATGTTTTATTTCTAAATGGCATGCAATAGTTATTAGGAAAATTCATTACTTTATGTGCACTTCTTTTAAAAAGTTTGAAAAGAAAGGAATCATGATATGTTAGAAGTTAAATGATTTAGAGGAACAAAAGTTATGTAACGAATATGTTATAGACTATGTTATAATAAAAGTTATGAAATCTTATGTTCTTTCTTTAATAATGGAAGGTATGGTTAAGTCTTGTTCGTTGGGGAACCTAGGGAGAATCTTAATTGGAATGTGTAACCTTAGAACTTTTAAACAAAAATAATAATAATGTATATTTAGACTCTTAACTGAGTAACCTTTCTAGTTTCTTCCTGGTTCCCTAGCAGGGCATGACATCTAGATGCTCAGATCCAACAGTTGATATTCCTTCTAAATCTGATCCCAATCTGTTGCCCTAAGCTAAGAACAAGATACTACTTAAATACAAAAGGCAACCAATAGGTCAGCCTATAAAAAAAATCATTGGAGAAAACCCCAACCTAGATTTAGGTCCACACAATCCCCAATGAGAGATCCACCATAAATGTCACAACTAAAATTAAATGCAGAAGTCGACCACCACATCCAACTTCTAAATAAACAACTCGGGTAGAGGATGACCGAGCAACAGAGTGACTTGGGCCAAGCATCACCGAGAAACAAACCCAAGCATAAAAAAACCAAGCATGCCCGAGCAACAAAACCTGAGCAATAGAGAAACAAGAATGCTTTTGATGTTGTCTGTTTGTTTCTAGTTATGCTGCTTCCTACCTTTCTTTAGTCTTTTGTAAAGGGTTACTGTTCCCTTCAAAAACTGTTTTACCCTTAATCGAAAACAAGCATGCCCGAGCAACAAAACCCGAGCAACAGAGAAACAAGCATGCCCGAGCAACAGAACCCAAGCAATAGAGAAACAAAGTGTTTTAGCGAGCAGTTTCCAAACAAGCAAGAAAGCATATTTTTGGTTGAGCAGGATTGCCAAGGATCCTAGGATGCTCTTGCATCAAAGTTGGTTGGGCTAACCTATTCCCCTGAAAATGCATTGAAATTGAGTCTAGGCATTGGGAATGTAGAGAAGATGCTAGAGTGAAAAGAAAAAAATATTTTTAGTTGTTTGCTTCAGTTTTGGTTTGTCTTGGTTTTGTTTGGCATCTCACACACCTAAACAAAACAATCTAGGTCTTTATATCATTTTGTTTCATGAACAAAAAATAGGAGGATAATAAAAAAAATGATTTAAGTGAATAAAATTAGGCCACTCAACAAATTTCTCTAATTTTTATCGTCAAAAACCACGAGGTATTTGAATAGCCAAATAAATGAATGGTGCAACTTATAAGAGAAAGATCAAATACAATAAGGAATGTTTTTTTAATGTTGAAGTCACGTTGCCTTGCTACACATGTATGCTAAATGCGAAATTATAGATAATGGATCTAAATGTCTACAAAATGCCTCAAAGAGACGTCGTCCCATGAAATACAAAAATTTCATATTATGTACAAGATGAAACTGTTAAAAAGTCATTTGAACTTCCTAGAAAATGCAATTGGTAGGTGTAATGTCAGAATTCAAAAATTTGACAACCATCAAGAAGAGGGTGTTACTTGTTCTCAAGAAAAACAAAAAAGGAAAACTTCAAAATTACATATTATTTACAAATGCCAGAGATAGGAGAACTAAGCTACACATAAAAAAGTGTTGGAGATTGCAGAGCTGCAAATATGGAGATGATTAGGTGTGGAAACAAAACATGAATGGTGCAACAAATTTAGAGAAATTTTAGTTATTGTGTGGGAGTTGAGGAGTCTAATATAGGGCTCGAGGAGGACAGAGACAATACCAAAAACAAAGGAGTTTATTTTTTATAGTGTAAGAGTTTGAAAAGTTAGTTTTGGTATTGGAAAAAACAAATACTCAACCAGTCCAGAGGAAAATCCGGCATAAGGCATGCCCAATTGAGAAGGGTAGTTGCATGTAAGAAGAAGAAAGAGTAACGTTGAATAAATCAATTTTGGCATGAAGAATAGGATTTTAATATTTTGAACGATGATTGTTTCCTGGAAAAGATTTAATAATGTGTTTCTTTTCACATTTGATTGCAATGGATTTCAATCTAAGCGTTTGTGTGAATTCCAATTAAATCGGAGTTATGAGTTATTGGTTGCATGTGCATCACATCATTTTCTTCAATTCTAAACCATTGATTTCAAAAAGTAGGTTGTCCATTTGATATATAAATACTTTCGACATATCAATATTTTTGTTTATCTAATCTTAATATATTTTGATGTGTCCAATTTTACAACTTACGAAATTGTGTTTTAACTATTTAATAATATATGATAAAATAAATCTAAACCAAAATTTGAACTTAAATATTAGACCATAAGCCAAAGTTAATGCAAGATTTAAAGAAGCACCCAAGTAGTGTATGAAGAAGTGGCGTGGGTATGCGAATTTATTTACAAGCATTAGAGGGGGGAGAAATTGACAAAAACAATAATTCAACCAGGGTTAGCCAGCGGGTGATGCGGACAAATGTTGGGGGAGGAGGAACCGAGGAAGGAGGTGTGGAGTAATCGACGCCACCAGCATAATAGCAGGAGTTGGGCTTCACTACCAAATTTCAGTTTGCTTCAAACCGATGGCTCTTGTTGCGAGGCCCGAATGGTTGGACACGGGAGACAACGCATGGCAGATGATGGCGGCCACCATAGTGGGAATGCAGTCTGTGCCAGGCCTCGTCATTCTCTACGGTAGTATTGTCAAGAAGAAGTGGGCAGTCAACTCCGCCTTCATGGCATTCTATGCATTCGCATCTGTGCTCGTCTTCTGGGCACTCTGTGGTTTTACTCTCTCCTTCAGCGACCACCACATCATTCCTGGCTTCTGGGGAAGGCCTTCTTTTCAAGCTCTGGACTATGACTTTCTCTTTCGAAAAGCCCTTGGCGCCCAATTTCCCAATGCCACCATGAGCTTTTTCCAGGTTGTTTTCGCTGCCATCACGTTAATTCTGCTGGCCGGATCCCTTCTCGGAAGAATGAATTTCCACGCCTGGATGCTCTTTGTGCCTCTCTGGCTTATTTTCTCCTATACAATTGGCGCCTACGCCCTCTGGAACTTCGAGGGATTCTTTTTCAAAACAATGCCCACCATTGATTGCTCTGGAGGCTATGTTATTCATCTTTCCTCTGGAATCGCCGGCTTCACTGCGGCGTATTGGGTGAGTAATTTTGTGATTTAAGCCCCAGACTTTGGTTTTACTCAACCCAAATGTTATTTTTTCATGACCCACGAGGGTTTGGCTCTTGCGGATGTTAATGTGGATCTATGATTACTGCTAGGGTTTGGACTTGAATTTATGACTAGCGCTAGTGTTTGAATGTGAATTCGTTATTAGAGCTAGGGTTTGCATATGAATTGATGATTAGCTCTGAGATTGGGATATCAATTTACGGTCACTGTTAGGGTCTAGATGTGAATTAATGATCAGGGCTAGTGTTTGGATGTTGATTTATGTTTAGGGTTTGGGTTTGGGTTGAATGAATGAATACTTTTAATAATGTTAATGTATGTGAGGTCAAATAGTCTATTGGATACAGGATAGTCAACAAAAAAACATAGTGAAGTCTAAAATAGAAAGCTCTTACCAATTAGATATCTTGATTAAGAAATTGCGATTCTTAATTTTTTTTCTTTTTCAAATAACTTTAGGTATCGATGTAATTGATCTGAATATCCTTGTAGGATGAGCACTCCATGATGTAATGTCATTCTATCTCCACCACTTCCTGTGTGCAATAGCAACATCTTATGTTTGTCCACCCTTCTTTAATTATTGTCTATTTTCGAGTTTCACATCTAAGTTCTTATCTGAACAATTAACATTTCTGCTTTCTGTTTTATTTCCATTCCTATGTAGTTCTTTTGAGTATGGTCATATGTAGAATTAAAATGTTTGATGTAGCACTCATTTTTCCTTCCAAATTGCCCAATCCAGTCCGCATGTTTTCTTTGAATTTGCCTTGAACATACTTTTTTTATCTCTGATATTAATATCCCACTTATTCAATTATTTGTTATTTTGCTTCATCCACTTACTCTAATTTAAATGATTAGTGAATATATGATTAATGGTATGGAAAATGATGATTGAAGAATGGGCATGTGTATCAGGTAGGGCCAAGGATGACGAGGGACCGGGAGAGATTTCCACCGAACAATGTGCTGCTGATGGTGGGAGGAGGGGGGCTGCTGTGGCTGGGATGGTCGGGATTCAACGGAGGAGGTCCGTACGCGGCGAACGAGGTGGCGGCCATGGCCGTGATAAACACGCATACGTGCGCGGCCACGAGCCTGGTGGTGTGGATGGCGTTGGACATGCGGCTCTTTGGACGGCCTTCCCTGATCGGGGCAGTGCAGGGAATGATAACGGGGCTCGTCTGCATCACCCCTGCTGCATGTGAGGCAATCACTTCTTCTTCTCTTGTGCATTCTATTGTAATGTGTGGTTTCTGATTGGTTGAGTGGTGTGGTGTGGTGTGGTGTGGTTCAGCCGTGGTGCAGGGGTGGGCGGCGGTGGTGATGGGATTGGCGGCGGGGAGCATACCGTGGTATACGATGATGGTGCTGCACAAGAGAGTATGGTTTCTTCAGCGGGTGGACGACACCATGGGCGTCTTCCACACACACGCAGTGGCCGGGCTTCTCGGAGGAATTCTCTCCGGCCTCTTCGCCCATCCTCACCTCTCTAGCATCTTCTACACCCAAGGCCCGACACGCACTGGACTTGCATACGCTTTCTCTCCTTATCATCAATACGATCGCAAACAAATGGGTTATCAATTATGTGCTGCCGCCTTCATCATTGTGTTGAACCTAGCGGTGACGAGCCTGATATGCGTGGTCATTCGCTTCATTGTTCCGCTTCGAATGTCGGAAGAAGCATTAGAAGTGGGAGACGATGCGGCTCACGGAGAAGAGGCCTACGCTTTGTGGGGAGACGGTGAAAAGGTTAATATCTTCCGAATGTCCGCCAGTGTCGACCATTCCAAAGCATTCCAACTTGACTCCTTGTCTTTGTCCGATTCCGATTTTGTACCCGCCTACTGACTATATATCACTGCGCACAGCTAAACCCTTGTACCCTCCATACTCTCTCGGATCAATAAAGCTTATAAGAATATACAGGGGTCTTCCTCACTCTCTCGACTATCTCTCTTGCTACTGCTATTATTGCACCTCGTTTATATTAGTTTACAGTGTTAAATAAGCCGTCTGAAGAAATACAATTAGTTTTGACTAGTTTCCAAATGTTCGGTTTTATAGTTATCATGTAGAGGCAAAATAACATTTCTCTAGGATTATTTCAATATGATGTGTATATGCGAATATAATTCAATTAGAATTATATATATATATATATATGTGTGTGTGTGGGGATTAATGTATTCTTAAATGAAATAAATTACGAGAAAAATAGATGGAAAAGATTGAGTTTGTAGTTTCATGATTAAAAATGCCATTTAATCTTAAATTGTTTATGATTTGATTGAGCTTTTACTTTCATGATTATAAATGTCATTTAATCTTAAATTGTTTATGATTTGATCGAGTTTTTATTTTCATGATTACAAATGACATTTAATCTTAAATTGTTTATAATTTGAAGACATTATTTTTAATGTTTTAGATTTTACGTACCATTTTTTTTGGGTCTAGATTGTGTTTATAGATTAATGTCTTTTCCATATTTATTGATATGTACTTTTATGATGCAAAGTCAATCTTTGTGTTTCTATCTCTTACTTTCTAATTCATTGAATTGACTTTTCCATATAAACTATTGGTATTTAGGAATAACATTAGAAGATTGTCAATAGATTATTAAAGGACATTATCCTCCCATGTGTAAAAGATTGACAAACAATAACCAAACATCCAAGAATGAGAATGGAGTCCTAGATTTATTTTTAAAACATCAAACAAAACTGTTTTCCTATATTTATTTTTCAAACACCAAACTAAGATGTTTTTCAAATACTTTTGCTCCTTGTAATGCTTTTAAGATGAGCTATGTGAGAGAGATAAGAGACGATGTAATTGATGCCAATGAAAGTTTTTAGATTAAAAAACATACAATAAAATTATGAAAACACATGTTTAATCATTTCATAATGGCTAAAGGAATTTAAGAGAGTAACTTAAGTTTGAATTTGAAATTAAAAAAAGTGAGTTAAGTTTGAATTTCAACTTTAAAACTCTAATGCTCAAATTTGCAACCACATGGTTAACCCATGTCTATAGAAATGATCTAGAACATAAAATGTTAGAATTCATAAAACTCCATCACCAAGATCCACTGTATGAAAATAACCTATCACAAAAGCAAAGAAAGAAGACACAACTCAGAATGATCTGAAAGATGAAATATTCATTTAGAGAGGGAGTAATAATTACAAAGAGATCAATCATCATAAAGGAGATCAAAAAGCCCTAAAAGGGAGAAACCTAGGTTACATCAATAATTAATAAAAGAATTAATTATTAAATGCCTAAAGTTTAACTTAAGTGAAGTAGAGATGAAAACTAACTGGATAGTTAAATTAATAATTATTTAATTAATAAGTGAAAATACCTTTTTACTCTAACACCCCCCTTAAGATAAACTTAGGGAGAAGCTAAAAACCCAGAAACAACTATTGAAAGAAGGAAATGGGTCCTACCAACATGGCCTTATCAGGTACCCAAATACAAAAAATCTCTATAGAGAGGAGAAAATGAGAAAACACAGTGGGAAAAACCCCTCTCCAAAAAGAGATGAAGTCTAGTAAAGGATTGAAGAATCCTCCAAACTAGAGAATGTCCCCAAAATATGAACAAATACCAGGTAGAGAAGACTGTAATCTGCATGAGTGCCCTCTAATGACACTACTCGAATCAGGATGACAAACAAAGGAAAACATCAGAACTCGAAGATACAGATGACAAAAGACCAAAGTCTGAAGAGCTGATCAATAGAAGAACATGAAGAAATGCACTGAAGCATGAAGCTGCAAACACTATCAAAGAATAACTACTGGAACCTCCACTGAAATAGAATCTGATCAGGTAGAGAAGACCATAATCTGTATGAGTGCCCTCAAATGACACTGCTCAAATCAGGATGGAAAATAAAGGCAAACATCAAATCTCAAAGATATAGATGGAAAAAAACACCAAAGTCTGCAGAGTTGATAAAAAAATGGAAGGATGCCTCCAAAATAGGAATGAAAGAAGTATCCATATGGTGAATGATCAATCTAACTGAAATGCATGGGTACCCAACCACTGCATCTGCCTAGTACATAAGAATAAATACAAAATACATAGCTTACTCCAGTGATCCAAGGAAGCATTAGAACCAATAGGAAATACTCCCTCGTAATGCTGACCACGGAGAGGTATGACAGGAACACTGAAAGAGGCTGCCAAGAATAACTACATGTTGAAGAAAGTACAAACATATATAGAGGATGGTATCGAGGATGATCTATCTCTGGACACACATAATGAGGCTAATGTCATGGAAGGAACACTCACTTGAAAAAGGTAGATCAAACCTCCCATGACACTTTATTATATAGTGTGAGTACAACCAAGCACAAAATGTGCAAAATCCTAAGCATGCAATGATGACACTTTATCTCAGTGTATTTGCAAAAAAGAAATGTTACAAAAATAGATGTCTACAATAATCAAGAATGATAGAAAGTTGTAAGAACATTAATAACAAATAAAAATGAGTCATCCTATGCAACGAAAATGATCCCAGGACCTAAAACATCCAAGATATTCACCAGATTGCAAAAAAGAAAAAACTTGAATAAAATGTACTTAGGGAATATTCTAGAGATGAGACCCATACAAGAAGGAGAACATAACCAGCTTTCTAAGGATGTGCGAAAGTAAAAAAATAGAGCCTAGATGAGCAAGGTATGGCTCTCAGAGTGCAAAAAAGAACCCTAACATTGACTAGAAAAAAATCCTACAAGATGGAAAAATGAGAAAACCAAACCTAGAAAATCAGATCGGGCTCAAAACTAGCTTTTTGACGATATCTTATTTGGCCAAAAACCCCTCCGTTTGCTCAAGATACAAGAAAAAAATTGACAAGAGGACAAAACATGAAGAACTCCAAGAAACCTCTACTAAATATGGCAGAGCTCCATATACTGACGATTGCCTCCAAATATAGTTATCTTTCCAAATTTTTGGACAAATTTGGCAGATTTACAATTTTTTTTTTTTTTTTTTTCTGCACGAAAAAAGCAATAAATTTTTTAAAAAAAATTGTTCAGCCCATGCCTTGGGCGCCACAGCCTAGGGGCTTGTGCAGCACTTGTGGGGCCAGTGCGGTTCTCTTGGGGCCTCCACGGTTCCCTTGTGGGCCTGGGAAACCTCATTGGGACCTGTGCAGTCTCCCGTAGGGCTTGCACAACTCCTTGGGGCCTGCACCTTCTATGCGGGGGGAGGGCCACCACCTGCCTTGGCAGAGGGGTGGGGTATGTCCCCACCAATTTTTTTTTATTTTATTTTTTCTAAAAAAATTTTCAATACCGCATTTAAAAAATTGATATTTTTTTTGTCAAAAAACTGAAAAAAATTTCAGGCTTTTATTTATTTATTTTTCACATGCCTCGTAAATTGTACCCAGAATAGGGTCGTACGAGCAAATTGCTTTACCTCAAAATTTAACTATGTCCAAATTAGATGTGCCTTCTATAGAAATAGTGGTTTTCGGGCCTTTTGAGCGCAACCATGAGGTTGGTTTGTGCCTAAAGTGCTCCAAAAATAGCACCACCAGATCCACACAAAAAAACTCTGAAAACTTGAAACCCTCAGCGTCCAAAAAATCTTCAAAAAACTCAAGAACGGGCTGCTCCAGGAAGGCTCTGATACCATGTTAGAATTCATATAATTCTATCACCAAGATCCACTGTATAAAAATAACCTGTCACACAAGCAAAGAATGGAGACACAACTCAGAATGATCTAAAAGATGAAATATTCATTCAGAGAGGGAATAATAATTATAAAGAAATCAATCCTTATAAAGGAGAGAAACCTAGGTTGCAACAATAATTAATAAAAGAATTAAATATTAAATGCCTAAATTTTAGCTTAAGTGAACTAGAGATAAAAAGTGACTGAATAATTAAGTCAATAATAATTTAATTAAATAGTGAAAATACCTTTTTACTCTAACATATAAAATTGGCTAGACCAAGATAGATAAATGTAGAAATAGACACACTTAATGCATGGTGTGAATGAATGTCTTGGAGCTAGTGCAACGAGGGCTTCACTTAGTGAGCCTAAATCATGTAGCGCATGCATTTTTGGGATACAAAAGAATCCCCCTATTTTCAAAATAATTGTCCCAAACTCCTTTTTTGTCACACCCCTCTAATACCCACCTAATAATCCCCACACCCATTTTCCTATATAAACCCCACCCCAAACCCCTCCTATTTAGGAAATATATTGCCCTCTTTTTTTGCCCATTTTGAACCCCACAATATGAACGCACATGGTATATTATTACCTCTTCAGGGAAGACCTCGTGGCTAGTGCAACACAGTAGATGATCAAGTGGCAGAAAAATCCAAAGGTGTGGCTCATTTTTCCTCTATTTTTAGACCTTCTCACAGTTTTACTCCTTTATTTGAATCTTTGCATAATGTGACAAAAAAGTTACTAAATTCTAATATTATTAAGCTTCATCCTATCAAACCAATTGATCCAATCAACCTCTTCCTTGATCCTTTGATTCCAAACCCTTTTATGAATACCATCGTCAAGCTAGTCATGATACTGAAGAGTGTTATTCTTTGAAGAACGCTATCCAAGACCTTATTGATTCTAATGCTATATCTGTTGATGTTGATATCAATAAGGGAAAAAATCTGTTGCACCTCCTAACTAGAATTTCTAAATATAAACTAATCCCTTTCCATCTCATTCAACCAATACTATTGCACAACCTTTTTCTTCTAGATGCTACAAACATTATTTATAATGATAAATTTTAAGAAGCCAACCATTTAGAGCATATCCAACCTAAACCTTCACCTCAACCTCAACTTCAGCCTCAACCTTTCATCACCTTTTATCCTGCTAAAACAATTAAAGCACCTAGTATTCCTACATGTGGTGTTCTTGTTGATTCCACTTGCATGGTGAATGTTATAACTGAAGAACTTTTTATTAGTAAATATTTACAATTTAGGGATTCCTATGATAAATTTGATGTCTTAATTCAATCTTGCAACAGTTTCCGTTACCCTCCTTGTGGCTCTATATGTTTTCTGGTGGATCTTTTTGGTAAGATTGTGGATACTACCTTCATTGTTATCCCTATGTATGATCAAATTCAAGTCAAGCTTTGTCTACCTTGGGTGTCCTCCATGCAAGCCGTAGCTTCTCCTATTCAAAAATGTCTTGAATTCCCTCATGATGATGAGATAAAGACCATTAACCATAGTCTTTATCATCCTTCTAGGCCTTGAGACTATGTTGACCTTGATTTCTATTGGCCTTCTATACCTCAATCACCTCCAACTTGTCCTGATTATCTTTTTCGATCATACCAAGCTTTCAAAGCCAGGAAGATTGTTGAACTTAGTAAAACCAAAATTGATCCTAGTCATGGTCTTCTTCCTATACCACTAATTTCTCCTTTATCAACTTCTCCACTTCCCATCCTCCCATCTAAAGAAGAAAAGGAACCTATGTTGATTGATCCCACTCCACCTCAAATATCTAGAAAAACTAAATGTAACTAACATGCTTGTGATCATTGTCACAAGTGTCTAGCTACAACCCATGCATGTATCTCTCAGAATCCTTCTTCACCTCATACACCTCGTGCTTCACTTTCATTTGATCAACCCATGCATGAACCTACAGAGGAAGTTAATAATAGCAAGTTTCAAATGGATAAACATGATGATTCTATTTGTATCTTTGATTTTATTACAAATAACCTTGATGAAGAAGACACTCTTGACGATGATGTTATTAATCCTAAAAATGATATGCATACTATTGAATTTGATGACTATGAGCTCGTATTGATCTTGATAATGATTTTCTAGATATGATTTCACAACAATTATCTATTACTAACCCTGAACATAGTGACCTTTCTTCATAGTAGGGTCCTTTCTTGGCTATTGTTCCCTTTGTTGTGCTTGATGTTGTTCCTCTTGAAATTTTTCCACCTCCCTAAACACTATGGACCGAGATGAGGGGGTAGGCGATACACTTGAATAGATCCTCTGTACAGTATATCATTTCTTTTCTTTTCTTTATTTGCTTGTTTGTTGTGATGTGCTTCCCCCATGATGTTCCGCTTGTTATATGTTTTTATTTAGATTTATTTAAATGACCCTTGTTGCTCTATTGGCACGAAGTGATAAAGGAATAAAAAATATCATAATCATTTTTCTATTTATACCTCACTTCTTCTATATGTTGTTACATACTATATTGTACATGTGCCATTAGTTGTAAATGTGTCTTTGTGTTGTCCTCTTGCGATGATGCAAAACAACAACACCAAATCTTTTTGGTCTCCGTGATGTCGACCACAAAAGACTCTTGTTTGTAACTCTTATGTATCTTTCTTCCTTTGTTTCATAGTTCTACTTCCTTTGGGGAATGATCATATTTCATTTGGACATAATATTTCATATATTATCATATGTTCATATTGACCCCAGAGTTGGTAGATCCCTTTTGTGCTCTCTTTTTTGTCATGTGCTCATATCTCTTGTTGTGTCCTTTCTTAGTGGAATTTCATTGTCAAAATGTCTCTAGTGGATGCATGTACACTATGTTAAATCCATTTCTCATGTTAAGGAGTTTGCAATCGCTTTAATGTGGGCGCATACACTCTGCTCACATTTTTCACACATGGACTATGTTTGATGATCTTATAAATTTGGATCCCTTATGGAAATAAAAATCCATAATGCTTGATTCTTGCATTTGCATCTTTTGATCCCCTAAGGACACTCAAATCCTTATGCCTGGATCACCTTTTTTTTGAAATCCCCTTTTGGAGACACAAATCCTAAGGATGAATCCTTGATGGGTTGACTAGCATGGCACAAAAACCTATGAGACTGTCAATACCATCTTTTGCAGCATGTCTTTTTGTGTGATTCATAGTAAGACACAAATTCTTACTAGGTTGAGAGAATCACACCCCCTTTTTCCTTTTTTTGCTGATGTCTCTCTTGTCTTAGTTTTGGATTTGATGAGGAATCAAGTCACTTGGGGGCTTGACATTTCCTTGTCTCCTTAATTTCAAGATGAGATCATCTCATGCATTTGATCTACTTTATCACGAGTTTGAGTTTGGCTAATGCTCCCACTAAAGTGGGGGCTAAAAGTACCATCTTAAAAGTTAGCACCCATTAATTTAGAAGTTCAAAGACCTTTTTAGGCTCCATTTTAGTGATCTCTTAGAACATGGATGTATTTATGCTTGATTTGTCATTTTTTCCTCATTTTTATTTTTTTATGTCAGTTTCTTATGCACCTCTGAGATCCCGAGGCTTTTTCTATGGATTATGCCTCTAAGGGTACTATAGACACCCTAAAATGGACAGGCTTGTGACTTTACATTAAAAACACTAATTTTCATCTATTAATTAATGGTTTTTTAATCATTAATTAATCATCTTTTTTCCTCTAAATTCATTCCCCAAATCATCTAATCAAATTCTCAAAATTAATTTTATTTAATTAAATATCTTTAATTGATTAATTACCATTAATTGATTAATTAAACTCAATTTCCTATAGTTTACATTCAAATATTTAAACTTACTAATTAAATTCTTCCAATTAAATTAATTTAATTTCATCAAATAAAGTAATTCTTAATCAAAAAGAATTCAATTATCTCACATGTTGAAAACAATTATTAAATAAATG
>MU223426.1:3872474-3886031 GCA_018584345.1 Thuja plicata | reverse complement strand
AATTAAATACTCATTTATCTTCAAAGAGATAACTCCAATCAAATCCCATGAGTTACTCCACCCATCTCTCCAGTCCACATGGGTAACTTCACCCACCTCTTCAGTTCAAAAAGGTAACTCATAATTAGCTCTTCAGTTAACCAAACTCTATCTCCTCTTAACCAAATAAAGAGGTGGAGTTTACTGAGGACCTCTCCTGTTCCTTTTGATCTCAACCATTCATCTCCCCATCTCTGGGATTGATCTCAACCGTTCATTTCATCACCAATTCCTATATAATAAATCCTTCATAACCATTTGAAGGATCCAGGATTTCAAGCTCTCGTGTGCCATTACTCCGTCAGTTTGGTTCTAGCATTCAAGCCATCTTGCAATCACACATACATTTCAATTATCAAATTCTCGACGCTTCTCAAGTCATAGACACTGCCCCACCAACACTGAGCATCAAGAAGAACATTTCGGAAGGAGTAGAGAGAGACAATAGAAGCTTCAAGCATCATGAGGTTTGCATTTATTTTTCTTCCTTTCTCTTGCTTGTACATTTTATAGTTCACATTTCTGTTATTCATTTAGTAGTCATTGTATACCTGATTTGCATTCATTTGTGAACCTTTGCTACTAACCCTCACCTTTGGAAAGCTGTGGGAACTAGAAAGAGAGGTGTACAGGTACAAGTCAAAGTCAACATGTACCTTGGCTACAAGTTAGGTCAACCTGTACTTGAGGCATTCATTTGGTGGGAACTTGTACCCATTTCAGGGTTTTTTCATATTTTTCGCTTAGTGCAGTCGACTCTTTTTGTTTTGACACCTGAAAATGGTATAAAAGGAGGCTTACTCACTTCATTTGACCATCCATGAATTCAATAATAAAAGATAACCTTTAAAAAAAGATACATTACATTCTCAAGCCATCAATTGCAAGCTTTCAAGCTCAAGACCTATACTCAAGGAGTCCAAGAAAAACAAGGATTCATTGAAGGCATTCATTCCATCCAATTAAACATGTATTTTCCACCATAGATCTATCTTCTTTATTCATTGGAGATAATGGAGTTGGCCATCAAGGGAGGAGATCTACAGCCATTAACATTGCACAAGCATTAAAGCATTAAAGAGTACTTACATCAATGATATATGATTTGGCACTTGTATATATTGTATTTGTGAAGACATTCAATATCTTACATTATACATACAATCATTCATACATCTTTATGGGTAGCGGATTGGAATCCATCCATAAATATTTGACAAGTGAGGTGAATATTTACATTTGTCTTGCTAAATTACATACTTTTATTTCAATTTAAGGTTAATTCCTAAATGGGGGATTGACCAAGGCAAGCTCCTTCCCCTCAAAAAAATCCATTTTTCTTTTGTGTAGGAGAAGATTTGCAGGTTTTCAAGTTTTCAAATCAGATTTGGCTGATTTAGGCTATAGTTTCTGTTAGACAATTTGATTTAACATTTTTGGATAGTGCAGGTATAGGTCGACCTCAACCTATACCCAAGTGCGATCTATACCCTCCAAGTCGACCTGTTCTTTCCTGACCTTCAGATTTTCACAGTCAGCAGATTTTGGCTTACAAGTTCCAAATCCAGTGTAGTTTCAATTTCAGTTGCAGTCTGTTACTCTATTTTGAGATCTGATCTTGTGACTCTACTAGCCCTCAAGGTGATTCCATTTCCCTCTTTTTTATTTCATAGCACTTACTTTGAGATATCACATTAGGTCTTTTTATGTGCTTGATTGTTACATGTGCTTCTATTTTACTTGCATTCCATTTAATCAATCAACTAGTCTTATGCCACTTAATCAAACACAAACAATTTTAATTGGCATTAATCAATATCAATCAAAAAAAAATAAAGGGAAAGTACAAACACAAGAAAAATGGATCTTTTTAATATTCACCCTTGAAAGAAATTAAATTTTTCATTAGTACCCCTTATATCCATTTGGGTTGTGCTAATCTAATTTGGGTTCTCTTGAAGGTTATATTTGGGGATCCCTCTTTCTCTTTCCCTAATTTGCATAAAAAGATTTGGCGAATTAATGTTAATACATATAAGTTCACCCCCTTTCTTTTTTTATGTTACAATTACTATGAGCTAGGCAACGATAAATCACATACGTTTTAATTAGTTAGTTTGTGATGAAGATCTTTTCATATCTTAGTGTGATCTCATCGAGGTGAGTCCAAAATTCAATATCATGATTAATGACATTTATAAAAGTAAGTTTTTGGGCAAAGCTTATAATTCCACCTTCATGAATCTTCTATTTCGGCTTAGTGAGTGTTGTAAAAAGCTTTTTTGGTGCATAGTGTTTTCAAAGAGATAGTGCCTACTACTATGATGAAAAATCCTACCCAGAACAACTTCAAAGAAGTGAGAATGATGGGTGGACCATTAAAGAAAGTTGAAACACGAGACTGCAAAGAGATGACCCAAAATGGGAGTTGTGGGATGAGTTTAAGAAGGTAGGATTGATCAACTACATTCAAGCTATGAGAGGGTTTAATAGAACTTTATCAATGAAATTTGTGAGTTCGTGGCACAGGGGAAATATGTCAATTGACAGTTTGAATTTATTGGTTATGCTAGAACTTATTATGGAGGCTATGGGTCAAGATTGCAGTGGTTAACGTGTTGAAAGGAAAAGTTCAGGAGACTACAAGAAATACCTTAAAAAGTTCTGTAGAAAAGGTGAAAAGATGGTTGTGGTTCCCTCTGGTAACGAGTATGAGTGGTGTTCTCTCCCTTCCCCTTATGCATTGGTTTTCTTATTTTTTATGAAGTATTTTACTCTTTGGGGAAGATTCACTATGTTTCACGGTTATCATTTACCTATTTTAAACCATATCCTCCATGGGGAGAAAATTAATGTGTTACTTTTTCTATTTTCCCCTCGGTGTAATAGTATTAGTAAATCTTCAGTTATATCAAGGGTTAATATATATTCTTTAACAGTGTGTGTTTAGCCATTCTCCTTGTACTGGTCATTGTTTTACTTACCCTTGGCCTGGAAAAGCCCCAACTAGTTCTGTTAAAATTGAGCTTCTTAGTAGTGGCTCACTCTCTGAAATCCATAAGAAGAACCCCAAATCAAAAAAAGTGAGAAAAAGTGACAATGCCTTGGCTAAAGTTAAACCCTCCTCTTCTGTGTTGTTTGAAGAAACCCTTTTGGATACCACTCCTAAGAGAAAAGACCCTACCAAAAAGTCTGGCCCAACTAAAAATCATAAAGTTAACTCCGGTGGGAAAAGCTTGTATATTGAAATTGACAAAGTGGATTATGGGGAGGAAACAAAGTCTCAGGAGGGAAGGAGAATTGACACTTCTAGTGAGAAAAATAATGAGTTCAGCTCTGGAGAACATAGGTCTTCCAGGATGAGAAAAAAGGACAACAAAGGTAAAAATGTTGAGGAGGAGGTGGTTTTGGAAATGGATCAAGAGTACGAGCTGGATGATTATGAAGAAAGCGATAATTTTGAGGATGCAGATTATGATAAGGAAGAGGAAGAGTAGGAGGATACATAGGAGGAAAAATCCCCTGAGATAACAGTTAACCTCAAAGATGTGGAAGAGTTGGGAAATGTGGTTGGTACTTCCCTTGTATTTGTGGAAGAAGAATAAGTTAAGAAGAATTCTCTGCTCAGAAATAAGATTCAATGAAGGAAGGGTCCCTTATGAACTATATTCAATATATTTAGAATAGGGTGATGGCTCTTAAAAATGTCATTCCTAATACTGTTACTTGTGATGAATTCAATACTGTTATTACTTCTCTATGCAGGTTAAGTGAGAACCTGATGTTAAAGGTTGTGTTTCGCGTGGCTACGGGAGAAAGAAAACTTAAGAAAAATAAAAAGAAAAGGAAGCAAGAGGATAAAGAAGAAGATGAACCTGTGGATGCTGAGAATGAGAAGAGGAGAAACAAAATCAAATGCCTCACCAGGAAATGAGAGGCTCTATTTATTTCCAAATGAATCTTTTTTTCTATGCTCTAGTTTTTAGCTGTTATGCCACCTTTAGTAGGTCTATTGTTGAACTCTTTGATGATGATAATTACTACTATGTTAAGTTCTATTGGGACAATGCTCTCTTTTCTAATAGGCAGAGACTGGTTTTTAATAGGTCTAGTTTACTTTATGCTTTGGACTTTAGTGATATTGATAGTATTGATAGTTTAGATAGGAAAGACAAAAATTTCAGTATGGTTTTTGATTATTTTGTAAGATGATAGTTGATGGTGCTTTCGACTGTCATGGCCTAAAGATGTACTTTCTGGTCTAGCTAGTATGTGATTGTTTGCTTCTGGGTTCAGGGCCCTTTCCTTGCCATCTTAATAATGAACTAGATGTTTCTTTTATGCACCTTGATGTGTTATTTAGTAGTGATCATATTATTGATTTTTTATATATTTAAATGAATTAGCGGTAGTCCTCAAATACAACTATAAATTTGCAAGTAAAATACTTTACTAGTCAATTGAACAACATAATGATTAAGGGAAGGGAAAACAATTGACCTAAATTTAAATTTAAAATATAAAACTAAAGATCCTTTCTATAATTGAATAAATGACCTACATCATTTATGTATTTGAAAATGTGATACAAGACTAGAAGTTAGGTAAAACTGAAAGATGAAACTTGTTAATAAAAGTGGATATAGGTTGATTAATATGTCTACATTTAGCAAAAACTACAACACTTGTACATTTATATAAATTGATTATTTTGTCTATCTTTAATTGAAAAAAACTACAACAATTGTACAAATTTATCATTGCATATAGAAAATTCTAATCAAAATGAATCTAAAAACAAAGTTGCCAATTTACATTACAATTTCAATTGTGAGGCACTAAATGACAAAATACGTCATTTATTCCTTTCTACTTGTTCAAATAAACTCGAATATAAGATATGGATAAACAACATTCTTCCTTTTACAAAAGAATGTTTTTTATATTAAAGCAACCAGAAACAAAGGGGCTGACCCGAAAGTACAAGAGGCAAAGCCTCAAAAAGACCCGATCACCAAAAGAAACATAGCGACCTCCACAACACACGAAGGAAAACCTATTACAAAAGAATGTTACGAGGCTTACAAAGTGCTTATTGATACTTAAAAGATGACAGTACACGAAGAAAAACATAGAGGAAAATAAAAAAAGTATGAAACAAGTAAACAGAAGTCGGGGTGTTCATGCTTCAGCTTTGGCACTCTTCTTGGAGGTGGAGATGCCAGCCATGTCATCGAATTCATACTGAGATCCATTGTGCTTTGAGAGTTCCAGCTTCTCACCGTCTCCCCACAGAGCGTACGCCTCTTCCCCGTGCGCTGCGTCGTCACCAATTTCTAGTGCATCGTCTGGCATCCGCAGCGGAACAATCGCCCGGATCACCAAGCATATTATGCTCGTCACCACCACGTTCAGCACTATGATAAACACCGCAGCGAATATCTGGTACAATATCTGTACGGGGCCCGTGTGAGTATACTTCGTTGAACCTATGTAGTACTTTTTATTGAAACTGTATACAAATCCAATGGGATTCGGGGTTTTATCCAGATCAAATGCGAAGAAATAGTCACAGAGGAGAGGATGGCCGAAAACGCCAGAGAGTATTCCTCCGAGAAGCCCGGCCACAGCGTGGGTGTGGAAGACGCCCATGGTGTCGTCCACCTTCTGCAGAAGCGATGACCGTTTGTGAACGACCATCATTGTAAACCACGGTACACTCCCCGACAGCATCCCCATCACTATCGCTGCCCACGGCTGCACAACACCTGCCACCTCCACACCTATTAGTTTACAACCTAAACTCTATAGAAATAAAGAGGAGATCATGTGTAGAGGTAAAAAAGGGGCACCTGCTCCAGGAGTGATGCAGACGAGACCAGTGATCATCCCCTGCACTGCACCGATTACGGAAGGCTTCCCAAATACAATCATGTCCAGGCATAACCACATTAGCAGACTCGTGGCGGCGCAGATGTGTGTGTTCAGCACGGCCAACGACGCCACGAGATTGGCGGCGTAGGGGGCTCCTCCGTTAAACCCCGACCATCCCAACCAGAGCATGCCGGCGCCTCCCAGCATCAGCAGCACGTTATTCGGAGGAAATCTTTCTCGATCTTTCGTCAACCTCGGCCCAACCTGCGACACACATTACATATAAATAAATATACAAGCATGAGGGAGAGAAGAAAAGGAAGGAATTTATGATTGTATAATCACCCAGTAGGCGGCTGTGAATCCTGCCACTCCCGATGAAAGATGGATGACATAGCCTCCCGCGAAATCGATAGTGGGAAATTTAGAGTGAAAAAATCCAACCCACATGGAGTAGGCGCCAATGGAGTATGAGAAAATAAGCCACAAGGGTACGAACAACATCCAGGCATGGAAATGCATCCTGCCCAGAAGTGAGCCGGCGATGAGAATGAGAGTGATTGCGGCGAAGACGAACTGGAAGAAGACGAAGGTGGCATTCGGGAATCCAGTAGTCCCGTACCGCTCGAACAGGAAATGTCGACCGAGTGACTTAAAGCTTGGTCTCCCCCAGAAGAGAGGGACAAGCGCATCGGTGGGGTTGAAGGAGAGGTCGAAAGCAAAGAGTGCCCACAAAACCAAGACAGCTGCAAAGGCGTAGAGAGCCATGAAGGCGGAGTTGACAGCCCACTTCTTCTTGACAATACTACCGTAGAGAATGACGAGGCCTGGCACAGACTGCATTCCCACTATGGTGGCCGCTATCAATTGCCATGCGTTGTCTCCCGTGTCCAGCCACCCGGGCTTTCCTGGTGTAGGCTCCATTCCTCTTTTCTCTCTTTTCTAACACAAACCCTCGCTGAAGAATTGTTCAGATGCCTTCAACCTTCAAACCCCCATACGCCTTATAAAGCTGCAACATCGTAAATGTTTTCTTCGCCGTCGAGGTGAAATTTGTCGTTGGCTTATTGGGCAACTTTCAATCATTATAATGCTCACAATGCTTCTACGTCGTTTTGCTTGCGAGTAGACTATTTTATGGTTATTGATTGATAATTGCGTCTGTGTTGGAATTATTGGGTGGCAGAGGAACAGGCTATGCCGGAAATAACGATGCCCATAGACGGAGATTCCACTGCTCTACATTTACAGGTTGGAGATAGCAAGTATGTAGCTAAGAGTTGTGAGGGAAGTTCCGTCGTGAATAAGACATAATAAGGTATTGAAGCGTGAGATGTGATTCGGATTGAACCGCGAGATAAGATTCAGAAGAGTTCAAGTATCTTGTGTGCTACGTTTTTAATTGTTTGTATGTGGACTCTGGAGCAAATGATGACGTTACTGTAACCGAGTGTGGTGTTTTAATTGTTGTTTCTTAGGCGGGCGTCTTCTCGGAGGCATTCTTTTTGGCCTTTTCATCGACCCTCGCACGCATTGGAACTGTATTTTAAAAAAATAAAATTAAAGTTTTTAAAGGGAGGAAAAGTAGGGTATATATGTTTTGGTTATAGTACAGGTAATTATTTTGGTATGGATTATTCTAAGTTTAATATATTATAAGTCATATGTAGACCCCAAAATACATTTATTCATCTTGTGCACTATAAAATGATCCATTTCTATTATTTTTTACTATTGTAGAAGGAAATATCAAGGGATCTTTTCAATATTGGTGAGTATTTTTATGTTCTTACACAATTTTAGATTAGTTTTATTTGATTTTAGTTAAAAATGAACTCCACTTCCTTCCTAATGTACATATCCTCTGTTTAGGAACTGATCTCATTTGTTCTCCTTCATTCCTCTCAAAACCCATTTCAACTTTGTTTTTCTTTTCATTTCACCATCCTCTCCTTTCCTCCTTTCATTCCTTCATCCTCTCCATTCCTTCTTTCATTCAACCATAAGCTCCTTTTTCCTTTCTTGATATTTCAACAACCACATATATGTTTTTGACAAATTAAATTAGAAAATGATATAATATTGAACATTATATCCATCAATTTAACATGTCTTTTAATGTAAAGTTAATAAATATGACAATAATGTGCAACTATCTCAGCTTATTGGCAAAGTTGGATGATGGTTGTGTTGGCTTGATGCCAACATAGCAGAAGGATTGATCAGACGAAGCAACCAAAAGAATTATTTACTTGATGCTAACTTCACTGTTGCAAGTTAGCCAGTGGAGCATGATGTTAGAAGGTTTGGTGAGAAGCGAATATTGCAGAGAAGAAGTTGCGCACGTAGAGGAAGCATATTGACGATGTTTACTATGTTCACCCAAAGTTATAGAAGGTTTCATGATCATTTGTATAGGTAACCAAGTTGTAGAAAGTGACTGGAAGACATGGTGACAAATTGTGCCAATAGGAAGACAGGAAGAGGTTCGGTGTGCTCAACAGAGTGAGAATTTCATGGAGTGAACCTAATAATGTGTAGAAGACATGCTCATGTGTCTTCAACTCAGAGGGTTTGTACTTTAGAGGTCCGCAAGGCATAATATTATAATTTTAGTGACTTGTTGACAATGCTCTTCAAGTGTGACAGAAATGGGTTGGCAAATCCAATGGATGTGAAGGATTTAAATGATTGAGTGTTTTTCATGATGCTATAGGATGTTCTTAAAGTATGTTCTTGATGAGTTGGTGATATGTACATAGATCCAAAGCATCAGATTGGCGGAGTTTTCTATCAATGGTAATATTTTATTATTGTTCATGTTCTTGGCTGACCTGGTTGGTAAATCATGTTGCGCAAGTTTTAAACTGTGAAATCTGGGAGATTTGATCTCTAGGTAGTTGTTATAGGTGGTGCCTATGAATTAGTGGTCAGAGATGGATTTGAATCATAAAATCGTGTTGATTGAAGTAATGGTGAATTAGGCTTTTTTCAACCTAGTTCTTGGTATTAAATGATGAATTAAGGCAAATTCAAGGTGTGGATCGTGAATGCGGATGCTAGTGGTGGCTAGCAAAGGGAGAGCTTGATTCAATGATAATCAAAAGTATTTCAACAAGGGGTTGAACAAAGATCTTCATTGTGTTACATTGGAGCTGTATAAAACATGAGGTAGATGTCACTTACACAATTCACAAAAGCTTATATGGATCATTTTTGTGATCAAATTGTAAGGAAGTGAGCCTTCCTTATAGTTGTAGCCCGAGGATTTTCATTTGAGAAGTGAGCACGAGGCAGTGAGCCTAAATGCATGTGCATTCCCCATATATTGTAATAAGCTTATACTTCTAACAAGGTATTCTCGTATTGTGGGTAATCAACCCCGTTGTGGTTTTTCCCCTAACACCTGGTTTCCATGATAAAAATATTGTGTCAACTTGTGTGGATCTGTATCTGATTTGTATATGCATGAATTTTTGATACTCTATTTATTCAAATTAGATTCAAGGGTACACAAGTTAGAGAGTTTTTGGCTTAAGGGTTTGAGGTTTAAGGTTTTGGACATAACTAATTCACCCCCCCTCTTAGTTATTTATTTCTATAATATTAACAATTTATTTATAAATGATCTAGCACTGCTAGATGTGGACCTTCAAGGGGCTAATTTTAGATGGAGCAATAGGAGAACCGGGAGTGACTGCATCCAAGTTCGGCTGGACAGAGCCCTGATAACGACCGGTTGGTTGAATTCCCACAATAGTAAACTTTCCACTCTAGTGAAAATTAGTTCAGATAATTTCCCCATCTCACTAGTCCTTGACCTGCTTATCAAACAAAGGCACTTTCCCTTCAGATTTGAAAGAATGTGGACTACCCATCCTAACATTAACTCTAAAATTAAGGAATGGTGGAATACTAAGATCAAAGGCTCAACAATGTTCAAAGTTGCCAAAAAACTCAGAAATTTCAAGATTAATATTAAGATCTGGAACAAGAAGGAGTTTGGGGACATCTTCGCCTATAAAGAATTGGCTAGGTGGAAGGGCATCACTCTCAGTCAAGAAGGCAAGAGCCAACTAGTTAAGTCCACTCTCCAAAACCTCCCCACCTATGCCCTTAGCCTATTCTCTATTCCGGCTAAAGTGGTGGAAGCCCTGGAGAAAATTCAAAAAATATTTTTGTGGACAGGAGGGGAAGAGGATAAAAACATCCCTCTAATTGCATGGGAAAAAGTTTGACTTCCTAAAAGGGAAGGAGGTTAGGGAATCAGAAGGTTAAGGCCCTTTAATAAGGTGCTTCAAGCCAAACAAATATGGAGGATCTTTCATGGGAAAGGGGAATGGTGTGATTTCTCTGAGGAAAAATACCTGCCTATTGCCTCACTGAATGAATTCTTTGAGAATGAAGAAATCCCAAAAGGGTCCTATATCTAGAATGGTCTTCTTAATGCTAAAGAGCTAGCTAAGTCTAAAGAAAAATGGAAAATTGGTAACGGTCACAGTATTAGCTTCTGGAATGACAATTGGCTCATGACTAAGCCCCTAAAATACATTGACAATTTAAATCAATGGAAGGAGGTCTACATCTTTCTTTTTGGGGATAGGGTCAGCAATTACAGAGAGGGGAACTCCTGAGTGAACCTGGCTTTTGTTTCCCTGGATCTAACACCATTAACCATGGTCCTCAATGCTATCTCTCTTTCCCAAAATCAAGATACTTTGATTTGGGAAGATTCTCCACAAGGCTCTTTTACTATTTCCTCTGCTTACTCTGCCCAATTTAATTTGGGAGCCTATCCTTTTTGGGTCAAAGCTTGGTTACCTGGCCTCATCCTGAAAATCAATGTGTTTTTTTGGCTTTTGCTCCAAAACCGTATCCTAACTATTGATAACCTTGTCAAACATGGCATCCCTATCCCCAACAGGTGTGTTCTTTGTTTGTGCCATGCAGAGTCAGTGGATCATCTTTTTATCCACTACCCCTTTGCTAGCTCTGTTTGGTCCATTTTTTCATGTCGCTCTTTGGCCTCCATTGGCGTTTCCCTGCCTCTCTACAAGATTTGTTCTCTCAATGGACCTGGCCCTTCAAAAAAGTTGCATTCTACAAAATCTGGTCCTGGGTGGTCCCTCACCTCTGTTGGGGCATATGGAAAGAGCAAAACAATCGCATCTTTAGAGAATGCAGTGCTAACCCCAAAATCATATTTAAAAAATCCATCATGCTTTGTTGGAAAACTTTGTTTTGTGTGGCAATACTAATCCTTTTGTAGGTGCTTGTATAGCTGACTCTTTAGACCCCAAGAAGACCATAGATATTATACAGAGCTACACCTGGTGTTGTCCACTGGAAGGCTGGTACAAAGCCAATTTCAATGGCGCAGCTAAGGGCAATCCAGGGAAGGCAGGAAGCGGAGACATTATTCGAAATTTCTATGGTCAGGGTATTGTTACCGTCAAGTACCTGTTAGGCATTCAAACCAACCATTTCACGGAAGCCAGCATAGCCCTCCAAGTGAAAATTTAGCGTTTTCCCTGGGTATTAAACAACTATGGTTAGAAGGTGACTCCCAAAACATTATTAAATGCCTTAAAAATCATCACTCTCCTTTGTGGACAATTTCCAACATGATTGAGGAGACACGGAGCCTATTGAATACCTTTGAAAGGGTGCATATTAGCCACGTGTATAGAGAAGGCAATCATGTTGCCGACTGGTTTGCCAACTAGGCGGTGCGGAGTGAAAGACAGACACACTAGCTTTGTGGAGGAGATCTTCCACGTGAAGCTTTAGATATTGTGGATTCTAACCAAATCCACATGAAGGAGGGACACATAGAAACTAATCATGATAGTGATAGCTTAGAAAGGTAATGGCGTCGCCATAAATGGTAAGTACGAGACAGTCTAGAAGGGTAATAACTACAATCAAAGCTCGCACACTTATTGGGTTCTAAAAAACAAAGAAATTAATTCCAACTCAAGGTAACATAGAAGATCATTTTGGATTCATTTGGCGAAAGTTGGTTTTAGCAGAGATTTTCCCCTATTTGAGCATTATCCTCACGCGATGGGTGGAGAAAGACATAGAAGGGAGCCTGCAAAGGATTGTAAAAAATGGCAAAGGCAGGCCAAAGTCTGGAAACATCTGCATAACAGTGGGATCACTACCTTTATTGAAAGGCTCTATGACGGGAAATAGTCTGTTACTAGATTATTTGTCAAAAAATGGAATGAAGGTAGCATCAAGATTGAGGGAAGAAAGTTTACGGTGACTGAGGAGGTCATATCTATGGTCACAGGGATCCCTATTGTTGGCAAAAAATTCTACAGAAACTGAAAGATATCAGACACAGCAATCATAAAATATGTTAGCAACAAGGAGGAAAAGAACAAACTCACCAAAGTCAGCACCCAATACTTGCCTGACAGGCTGAAGATTCTGTGGAGGTTTGTTCTCTGGGCCATTATCTACTACATCAACCTCAATACCATGTTTGATAGAATCCACACCTATCATTTTGTACTTCTTAATCATTTCCACCATGGCATCAAGGTGTCTATTCCCTTTTATTTATATGCCTCTATAAATGAGAACACTAACGGGTATAGAGAGAAGGCTATTTCTAAGCCTTCTCTGCATGAAGGGTGTCTTCTGTTGATTTATGAATACTTTAAGGCCCAAATCTTGGGCAAGGAAATTGGTCAGAAAGAGGAGAGGGAGGCCTCGGGGTCTGATTATATGCCCTCGGATATGGAGGACAGTGAGGGCATGCATTCTGATGAGAATGAGGAGTATGTAACAAAGAAGAACTACTAGGGCTCATCATCAAAGAAGAGGAAAGGTATCCAGAAGAAAGTTAAAAAAGAGATCATGGTTACCCCCAAAAAATAGAAAGCTATGATTATTTCCTCAGATGAGGAATATGATGATAATGAGGAAGGTATGGAATCAGAAGCATAGGAGGGAATAAATACCAGGAAGGGCAGAGTGAGGAAGCAAACTACGCCTACCTAAATCCAAAGTAGAAAGAAGAAAGATAGGGAGGTGAGTGTTGAGAGGAACTCCATGGAGGACAAGATAGGCAGAGCTTCCCCTGTTTTAGACTCCACACCCCAAAATTTGGGCGAGGACCAGGAAAAATATTTCAGCTGTTATATGGTCGACAAGGGAAGGATTGTTGGGTGGAGAGACTTCAACATTAAGTCAGCTAAAATTGGTATCACTAGAGAAATTATAAACCCCAAAGTCAAACAAAGTGAAGGCAGGCAGATTAAGGTGGAAGAATTTATTGACCCCTCAATGGTGGTGCTAGGTGTATGCACCCTAAAATGGTCACCTAGACTTTGGGCCCCATTTATTATTTTATAAATTTATCAAATTTCTGAATCAATGCTTTGGAATATGTTCAATTCAAATCAATTTCCTTGATCAAATTGTAATTAATTCAATTAATTCAATTATTTCAATATTTACTAAAGTTTGACCATTTTTATTTAATTAAAAGATTGAATCTCCCTTTTAATTAAATAAAATTCTTCTAATTTATTTAGTTGAAAGAAAAACCCCTCTTTTAATTAAATAAATAAAAATCCCCACTTAAAACACTTTATTTGTTGAAAAAGGAAATGAATTAAATTAAAAATT
>MU223426.1:3796424-3815038 GCA_018584345.1 Thuja plicata | reverse complement strand
ATAAATTTAAATCTACATTAAACAATATTATATATTTTCTAAAATTATAAATAACAAAATAAAAACAAAAAAACATCAAATAATAGTAAAACTACATTAATTTAACATAACAAAATTAAAAAACATTGAAAAACATTGAAAAAACATTAAAAAAAAACAAAACAAAAATTCCTACCTATTTTTGGCCGAAGTACTCCTATTCCGCTCCTCAAATCGTGGAAGGCGCTCAGTGCAAATGAGCCGCTCTAACCAAATTTTGGAGTTTATATAGATTTTATGGGTTCTAGCCGAACCTGTTTCGGCCGGACCGGTTTCGACCGGAACCCTTCTGCCACATCCACACCACATGGCACCGCGTGTGCGCCATGTATGTTCGGCTGAAATGGGTCTGGCTGAAACATGTCTGGCCGAAACAGGTCTGGCCAAAACATGTCAAATGGTCCCCAAGTGTGACACAGTTCCGTACTTTTACCCAGATAGCCAGAGGGATATTCAAATGGAGGATCATAGCCAAATGGATATTAAAATTTGAAAGGAGCAAAAAACTCCTAATCCATAAGGCTAACACTATGATACCTCCTGATGGTGGAATTACAAGAGGAGGCAAATTGAAGAAGAGGATGATGAGACTTCAGAATCAGCTGTCTTCCAGTAGGAATAGGTTTCAGAATCCTTGAGAGTTTACAGAGGGAAATTTAGAGAATCTTGCATCCTAAACCTCTTTGTGTCAATATCAATGTAAAGGTGATACTGGCACGACTCCAAAATATGTTAGTTTCATTGAGAAATATGTAGATTCCTACACTGACAAGAAGTTATACGTCTAATAAGGTTAGGGAGTAACAAAATTTGTTGGGATGTAGTTCTATGTAACAAATTTTGTTAAGAAGATCATATCTAGGTCATTATATTAAGCTTGTTGCATTCCAATATTTAATGGAATCCTAGGGTCGTAGAAAAGAGAGTCGTGAAGTTTTGTAACAAGTTTTTCTTTTCTAGTGTTGAGTCTGAAGGTCTAGGATAGAATTAGTAGAATGTAAATGTGTGATTTCATGAATGAATGATAACCAATATGTAGCTATAAGATTATGTTTTAGAATTTTATCCGTTATTGTATACTCATTATCATTTGAATACAGTCCATCAAGGTGTTTTGGGTTCAAGTTTTTAGTATTCTTGATTTGTGTCTGTTGTTTCTTGGTTTCTTCTAAGGGAAGAATTAATTTTCTTTGAACAACTAACAATGATGTAAGTGGAGGATATGGATCTATAAGAAGAATTCTAAAATAACAAAGATAGATCTATTAATATTAGGCACTAATAAAATATAGATTTTCTAGTTGTGTTATGTTTATTTATGAAATTCTGTTTGTACTCTCTTGTTTGACTATGTACCCAGGATAAGAACTGGTCTATGAAAACTCATTTTATTTTCAGAATACAACAAACATCCAAGTATCATTTCCCTTTCATGTTATTAGAAGTATGAGTACTTTAATTTTGGTTCTCAGTGAGATGTAAAGTGTATATGAGATTGTACATGAAGGTAGTAATAGTTTGAACACTCATGATTTCCAAGTCTGAGAACTATCCATAGTTTACCGGTCTGTAGTATGTCAATTAGCGTAAGTTTATTATCTAGGCAGACCTAGAAGTAGGTACACCCACCTGAATCTTGTGGAGCTCGAAGAGAAGAAGACTTTTATGCCTTGTTAATGTTGGGTTTTTATATCCTCAATTTGTAGATGATGCATAGTTGGTGAGTTAGGTGAAGATCCCTAAGTCTAAGTCCCATATTCTCTTTTAGGATTGAGGGTTGCATGAAAAAACACCAATAGAACCTACAAGAAAGCCTAGCTCTATGGTTAGAAGTTTCCATGTATGATAGGAATAATTGTATCCTTTTATCAATTTATGTAAGGATGCTAAGTTAATGACTTAAAAAATATATATTTCAAGATAATAATTAGTTATGTGTAATATTCCATAGAATATTGATAGAGCATGTTGATGTAATTAGATAATTCCCTTTAAGTTCGTTGATGTGCTAAATAAATAATCATTTTGCAGTATTGTTAGATTTATAAATGAATTATGGTTAGTCCTTAAATAAAATTTCAAAATATGCTAGTAAAATATTTTATTACTCAATTCAATAAATAATAGCCATGGGGAGGCAATGTAATCAACACAAATTGAATTTCAAAATAGAAAAATTCAGGGATCATTTTTATAATTATATTTAAGTGACCTAAATCATTTATGTAAATTATAATTTTGACTCAAGACTAAACTAGGTACAACTAGGATAGAGATCTGATGGGTGCACATAGAGGTGAGAATAGATTTATTTATGTTCCAAACTTTAGCAAAAGCTATAGAAACTGCATAATTATCATTGCATATAAGATAACGCAATAAGATTCAATTAAAATCAAACTATAAATTTTTACAATCATATTTTCAATTGTGTGAGACAACACAACTAAATATAATATTTATTCAAATAAATGTTATTTTAACTTTAATATATTCATAAAATACATTGTTCCTTTTATTAAGAAAGTCATAAGATTTATAAAGTGCTTATTGATAGTATATATCATACTGCTTGAAAAAAATTTCATAAAAGCATTATAATTTTCAATTGTATGACACAAAATGATTAAATATATCATTTATTTAATTTTAATTATTTAAATAAACTTTAATTTTAAGATTGATATATGAATAAAATACATTCTCCCTTTTCCAAAAGAATGTTATAAGACTTACAAAATACGTATTGAGAATATAGATCATACTTCATATAGGAAAACTTAAAAAGGGCATTACAATTATCAATTGTGAAGCACCACATGACTAAACATATCATTACTATTTTTCAAATTTTGAAATAAACACTAATTTAAGATACCGTACAAATAGCATAATTCTCTCTTTTGTAGAAACTACTTATTGATAATACAGATTACAGTCGATGAAGGAAAACTTAATAACATCTAGAAAACAAATAAATAGAATTCAGCGTAATCAGTGAATTAACGTCGGGGGGATCATGCTTCAGCTTTGGCACTCTTCTTGCTTGAAGGAAAACCAGACATGTCTTCGAATTCATATAGTGTTCCATTGTGCTTTGACAGTTCCAACTTCTCTCCGTCGGCCCACAAAGCGTAAGCCTCTTCCCCATGCGCTGCGTCGTCTCCAATTTCAAGTGCATCGTCTGGCATCCGCAGCGGAACAATCGCCCGAATCACCAAGCATATTATGCTCGTCACCACCACATTCAGCACTATGATAAACACCGCTCCGAATATCTGGTACAATATCTGTACGGGGCCCGTGTGAGTATACTTCGTTGACCCTCTGTAGTACTTTTT
Source organism: Thuja plicata (assembly GCA_018584345.1). Taxonomy (NCBI): domain Eukaryota; kingdom Viridiplantae; phylum Streptophyta; class Pinopsida; order Cupressales; family Cupressaceae; genus Thuja; species Thuja plicata. The sequence continues at coordinate 3,811,658 of MU223426.1, read as the reverse complement.
ATTGAAACTGTATACAAATCCAATGGGATTCGGGTTTTCGTTCAGATCAAAGGCGAAGACATAGTCACAGAGGAGAGGGTGGGCGAAGAGGCCAGAGAGAATTCCTCCGAGAAGCCCGGCCACAGCGTGGGTGTGGAAGACGCCCATGGTGTCGTCCACCTTCTGCAGAAGCGACGACCGCTTGTGAACGACCATCATTGTAAACCAGGGTACACTCCCCGACAGCATCCCCATCACTATCGCTGCCCACGGCTGCACAACACCTGCCACCTCCACACCTATTAGTTTACAACCTAAACTATATAGAAATAAAGAGGAGATCATGTGTAGAGGTAAAAAGGGGCACCTGCTCCAGGAGTGATGCAGACGAGACCAGTGATCATCCCCTGCACTGCACCGATCACGGAAGGCTTCCCAAACACAATCATGTCCAGGCATAACCACATTAGCAGACTCGTGGCGGCGCAGATGTGCGTGTTCAGCACGGCCAAGGAAGCCACCAGATTGGCGGCGTAGGGGGCTCCTCCGTTAAACCCCGACCATCCCAACCAGAGCATGCCGGCGCCTCCCAACATCAGCAGCACGTTATTCGGAGGAAACCTTTCTCGATCTTTCGTCAACCTCGGCCCAACCTGCGACACACATTACATATAAATAAACGTACAAGCATGAGGGAGAGAAGAAAATGAAGGAATTTATGTTTGTATAATCACCCAGTAGGCGGCTGTGAATCCTGCCACTCCCGATGAAAGATGGATGACATAGCCTCCCGCGAAGTCGATAGTGGGATAGTTAGTGTGAAAAAAACCAATCCAGACGGAGTAGGCGCCAATGGAGTATGAGAAAATAAGCCACAAGGGTACGAACAACATCCAGGCGTGGAAATTCATCCTGCCCAGAAGGGAGCCGGCGATGAGAATGAGGGTGATTGCGGCGAAGACGAACTGGAAGAAGACGAAGGTGGCATTCGGTAATCCAGTAGTCCCGTACTGCTCGAACAGGAAATGTCGACCGAGAGACTTAAAACTTGGCCTCCCCCAGAAGCCTGTGACAAGCGTATCAGTGGGATTGAAGGAGAGGTCGAAGGCAAAAAGTGCCCAGAACACTAAGACCGCTGCAAAGGCGTAGAGAGCCATGAAAGCCGAGTTAACTGCCCACTTCTTCTTAACAATGCTCCCGTAGAGAATGACGAGGCCTGGCACAGACTGCATTCCTACTATTGTGGCCGCTATCATTTGCCACGCGTTGTCTCCCGTGTCCAGCCACCCGGGCTTTCCTGGTGTAGGCTCCATTCCTCTTTTCTCTCTTTTCTAACACAAACCCTCGCTGAAGAATTGTTCAGATGCCTTCAACCTTCATACCCCATATGCCTTATAAAGCTGCAGCTGAGAATGAACATCGTACATGTTTTCTTCGTCGAGGTGAAATTTGTCGTTGCTTTCCTTCCACATTGATAAAAGAAGTGGCCAACTTTCAATCATTTTAATGACCACAATGCTTCTTCGTCGCTTTAATTGTGAGCATACTTATTTTATGGTTATTGATTGATAAATTGGCAGGGCAACAGGCTATGACGAAAATAACAATGCACATAGACGGAGATTCCACTGCCTTACAATATTAAAATTACCGAATGCACAAATGGAAGCATGTACTGCTTGGAGTTATCACGCATGCAAATAGAAGCTGTCAAGGAAGTTCCGTCGCGAATACAACATAAGAAGCTTTTGCATTGTCAGATAAGATTTGGTAGAGTTCAAGTATCTGCTGTCTTGTGTTTTTTATTGATTTAGTCTAAAAATTAATTAATTTTGTATTGTTTGTATATAGTATGTACGACAATCATTAGTTTGTAAAGTGGCCGTTTCAGGTCATTACAACATCCAAATTATTTAGTAATATGTTTCATGTGGAAATACGTTGACATGATATTATTACATTGTAATGGTACATATTATTTTTCATCTAGTTTTTAACATGTTTGAGGAGTGTTCATATAGATAAATCTTTTAACAGATGATATAAATTTTGTGTAAAGTTGGATCTATTACCTTATATTATTCACCTACCTTTTATGCACGTTTCTATACACCTACCATCCATCCTTATTTAAGCACACCTTTAACTATTCATCCTATTCACTTGCATATCATACCTATGCTCCCACTCATTCCATGCACATGTTATCCATCAAGATCTTGTCTTTTTTCAATTTAATTACAAGTTCATGATCATGAGGTTGTCCTAGTGGTTGGGGACTCATCTTACCCCAATTTAATTTTTAAATTCAAGTATTCATTGTTTTCCCATCCTTTTCTTTCCTACCTAATGTCGACTAAACTCAAGTTTGCATGATATGTTGCCATGTCTTTGTGTTTAAGGGCATACAACACACTCATTCTAATAATATCAAAATTATTAAAGTATTAAGATATAATTCATATTTACACACTTCTATTGTTGCTCCAAAAGGAGCCATTCTTTGCAAAAATCAACTAGAAGCACAATATAGGATTGGAGACTATTGCTTTTTATAATTGTTCCAATGTCCATAGATAAAGATTCCACTACTTTACAATATTAATTTTTTTTATTTACATACATCCAACCATTGACTGCTTGGAGTTAGCAAACATGTAATTATGAGTTGCCAAGGAAATTCCATCATGAATAAAACATAATAAATTATTGCACTTAATTAGTTTTTGTATTTTTTTGAAAATTAAGCAAAATCGGGTTGTACAAGGATTCCAAACCCAAAGTTTACAAACCAACAGATAAAGAGTTTAAGAACAGTAGAAATGAATAGGAACAACAAAACAAGAGCGAGGGGGGGGGGAAGACACCCACAGCCAAAAAACCGAAACTAAACACCTAAAAAAGATACAACAAAAAGAAACCACCTACTCCCAACCTTTAAGACCCTAGAGGGTTTCATCCATCTTCGCATCTGACTCTGTCATCTTAGCCACACTGGCTTTAAGCTCCAGAATATCCTTGCTAGACGAGGAGGTCCAGTTCATCTTAGCTCTTGTTCTTGAATCGAGACCTTTACCCTTGATAGTAGTGGGCTGAGTAGTAACATGATTCTCCAGCATGTTAACCAAAAGATAGAGATTTTTAGCAGAGGCCTTCATACCCTCATTGGATTGCTCCAACATATTCTCCAGCATTTTTTCCAGGAATTCAATTCTAGATAACACCATAACAGGGGCACAAACGTCCTGATAATTATCATTGTCTTTACCTCTGTTATACACCATGTCCTTTAGGATTTGGAGATTAGTTTTCAGTTCACTGTTCTGCTCTCGAAGCTTCTTAATTTCTTGGTAGGTCCAATTGTCATTCCTGAAAGAGTAAAGGGCTTTGGCTTTAGCTGTGTGTAAAAACCCAATAGAAAAATCCTCCTTCTCATACAAGTCACCTATAGCCATAGATGACTCTCTGTCAGCAGTGTCCAAGTTGTTCTCACTTTTCCTTTCCTCTACTTTTGCAAACTCTTTAGCCATGTAAAGGATGTCATAATCTATTCCGTTAAACCTATCCTCAGTGCAGAGTTTCTCTTCGTAAATATCAGTGTTTTCCTTAACATTCAAAGGTTGGGAATGGGATTTCCTCATATTAGTATCATACTCCTTCACTACATTATCCGTGTCAGATTTCCCCATACCATCCATGTGTTGGAAACACTGAGAGGGGGAGGGGGATGAATCAGTGTTTAACTAATTATTCTATTTTTCCAATTTGAACATAAATCAAATAGATAACATATGAAGCATAAAAAAATAACACATAACACTAGATATGTTTACGGGGAAACCTTGATCAAAGGAAAACCCTGGTAGGAATTAGTACGCACAAATGATTGTACTAGTATAATGAACTTGTTAAGGTCCCTTTGCCCTGTTAGAAGCAGTCTTTACAAAATCAAGTACAATGACCCTATTAGGAGTCTTTACAAACACCCTCTTAGTGGTGAGGACTCACTGTCCAAGAGCTCACTGCTCAATAAAATAAGGCTACAACCTCCTGAAGGTACATATGCACTATATCTAAAAATTGAACTGCTGAAGTGACACGACTATCTGATTAGTTACTTTTATGCACTGATGCTTTGATCTCTTAAAATACTTTATCTCATACTGATTGGTTCACACTGCTCTTCTTTTTTTTCTGCTCTTTCTCGACTCTTTTCCTTATAACAAAAATGCATATTAAGTATATATACATACTCAATAGACGCGACCGAAAACATGACCTTAGTCGGCCCAATAACAATATACACAACCTTCCAAACTAATTGGCTTAAGCATGTTTACAAGAGTGATAAAGACATAACTACAAACATATTACAACAGGTGCTTGGCCTTTGCACAATAAAGTATTATACACTGATCCCAAATCTAAAGTCGGCATCATACTCTATTTTCTAAACTGCAGGTGATACTGAACTCGCTGTAACTTTCTTGTACTATCATGTCGTACCATGTTTGTATAGACTTAGCATATTCATATATCATAAAGCTTAAATATAAAGGCACATGTCCTGACTCAATCGCACGCACGTGCGCTGGTGCTCTGATCAACTCCATATCTCTGCCTTATCTATTTTCTATACTTAGTCAATTTTCACATCAAATTTTGCTTTCAAAACTTCATATGACTTTGTTGCCATAATGACAACACAAAATAAGTCATATTCTCCCTAAGAGTCAACTTTCCAACAATCTCCCCCTTTTTCATTAATGACAAAGGTGTCAAAAATGAGGTCGTTGAGTACTTACTCTGAGTACACATCTGGGTAAGTGTTCTGAAGATTCTTGATTTCTTGCTGCCTGAATGCCTTCAGTGTATCTACAGTCTGAAGATTGGCACAAAGAGCATATGTGAGCTTCTCCATTTTTATCAATTCCATGCAGGGACCTTAATCATAAGTGAAAATAGTGGCATCTATCTGTTTGATTTTCTCATTCAAAATAGCTAAGGAAGGTGCAAGTGCATTTCTTGGTTGGTTCTGCCTTGTCCTTATCTTGCTAATCTCTAACTTGGCTTTATCAATTTTATCTATCTATCCTTGATAGATATTGTTGCAGATGTTCATGTCTTGTGAGGATGTTTCAACTAATTTTATTACACTTTCAACCAAAATATCATCTTCCTCAATCTTCTTGATGTGCTTTGAGGTGAATTTTACTCTGTCCTTGCAGTGAGTTATCACATTTCTTCCTTGAGCTGCCAAATCTTTCAAGATTGCTTGACCAATCTTCAAGGAATTAAGATCTGGAGAGAAATTCATTGTCAATTCATTCAATCTTTGCTTCTTGTACTCATCTTCTGCAATTTTAGTGGCAGAGTCTACTAGACTTGTGAAGTGTGATTTGAAGCTTGTTAAGATGCTATCAACATCATCAACTGACTGGATTTTGGCCATTTTCTTATCTACTGGCACTAAGTCATTCAAAATTTTTACTGTCTCTAGAAAGAGAGGGTTTCTCATGACTTGTTTCTCTTTGGCTTTCTCCATGGCTAGAACACTGATCTTAATCAGATCTTCTTCTTCCCAAGCATCTAGATTTGTTGAATCAGGGGTAAGACTTGACAACAATTATACCAACGGTTTCATGGGTGGAGTAAGTATAGTATTCTGACTGACATCCACATATTCACTTTTTATAGGTATCTCCATAACTGGTGGTTCATTAGATTGATTTTCTTCCTCATTATTTATTTATGTTGAATCTTTAGAAGGAACTTCATCTTGCTGTAAAGAGGTATTATTAGTGCATACCTTCTCTGTCTCTTCAGTACTGACAAATGCTTTTTCAAATTTGTTCATGTCATTGTCAGAAGCTGTCATGGATATCTTAACATCATCAATCACAATGTTTTCTTATGAGTCTTTGGCTATGTCAGAGGGTGATGTAACTTTAGGCATTGAATCCTGTGGACCTGTCATAGGCGCATTTGGAATCTCAGATTCTTTACTCTGTTTAGGAGGGACTAGAGTCACTTTTGTTGTAAGAGTTGTTGATGGATACATTTGTCTATCCATAAATACTCACTCAAATGCTTTCTGAGTCTCTTCACCAACCATTTCATACTCTTTGTTCATGATATGAAATGTTCTTGTTTTGGTTCTGAGATGAGGTTTTACCAAATCCAACAGTATAGCTTTCTCATCATGTGAGAAAATAGGGAGAAGACTGTCTAATGTTTCTTCTCTAATCCTCATATCCTCTTCAACTGCTTTCCTTTTCAATACATCAAGTATGTTCCATACTTTGTCTGGTATGACTGTTTTGAGTTCCAATACTATCCTCTTAAACTTGATCATGTGAGAGATAATCATAGAATAAATTTATGATTTATCCATCTCTTGGTATTTGGCATAGACATTCTTAATAGAGTCTAGTCTACCTTCATTAAAAATTATGTTCCTTAAGACTGTCAAACTAGGTATAAATCCTACCTCAGGAGGGGCTTGAGTGTTCTTTACCTTGCTCCTTGTTGTCCTTGAGGATGGGTGACCTGTGGGAACTTGCTTCCTTCTTCTTGTCAACTTACTTGGTACTGATGGTGGAGATGCTTCCAAGTCAATAGTAGTTGAGGGTGCAGATGTACCTTCATCATATTTCTTCATCTTCTTCTTGGGATTGTCATCAGATTTTTCTATTTTTACTTCTGCATGAGTTTTCTTGAGTTCTTTTTTAATCTTAGCTTCCCTAGTTTTATCTAGGTCATCTTGTGTAACCCCATGAACTTTTAGGATATTAGATGTAATCCTTGATGCCCTTGTTTTATTATATGCACTGTATAAGACATACTCAACTTGATTTGTCTTCTCTTTGTATGTACCCCATCTTGGCTCATTTGGATCTTTTGGTGCGGACAAAAGAACTTTTGCATATCCTTCCAACACATGTTCCTCAACTTCATAACCAAGTGGGTGAATCCATTTGGTTCTTAGTTCAACTGCTTCCATGCATGTGCAATTAGTTTCCACCATGAAACATATGGTGTCTTTGTACTTATCAACTATCTTCTTTGGTATTCTGAACCTTTTCTGCATCTTGATCCTGAATTTTTTGATCTCCATGCCCATAGAAACCTTAACACTGCTCTCTGATGTAGCCTTTAGATATATCTGAGACATAGTGGGTTTTCTCTTGTCTAGGTAAAGGTTAGAAACTTTACCAATAATGTGAAAGTACAGGTAGATAATCAAGGAACCAAATCTGAATATCTTGTTGTTGTCATGCTTGATAGCTCTTATGTTGTCAATCAGTTGTGTGCGCAATATCTCACAGAGATTATACTGAGTTTTATCTTTAGCCATCCTTATTGCTACCATAACAGTAGTTGTGGACACACTAATCAGCCTACTTGCATGATGAAACTTGTAACCAAGTATCATTGTGAGAAGCTTGATGTCTTCTTCCACAATGGGATCAACAGTCATCCCGTGCCTATCACTCCTAGAAAAACATAGTTGCTCAACTTGCTTTCTAACATCTTTACCAGTGGGAAGAACTGGTCCAACCTTAGGAAGTCCAGTCATATCATAAATTAGGTCAGCAATAATGCAGACAAGAACTTCACCAATCCAATATAGGTCATCATGTATCCTTCTCAATAGAATTTTGACTCATTCTGGTTCATAGAACTCACGCGCATTTGAATACTCAAAGATAGGGTTACCAGTGAGATGCATGTATTCATCCTTGAATGAATAATTTGGTTTCATCATTGATGGCATAAGAGTTGCTATGTTTTTATCCCCAACGGTTTCCTTCTTGCAATAGATGTATGCGTGAATGTCTTCTACATGCACGACGCCTAGTGGAGTCTTGGAAAATGCCCCTTCTACATCATCTAGTATAGACTTGAATGGATTCTTTTTAAACATGAATCTCTTCCTTTCAGCAATGTCAAATACTACAAGGGTTGCTGTACTTACTTGTTGATTGACTAAATAGGGGTTCCCTGCAATTCTGAAATGACACGATTGCTAGGGTTCCATTTCAAGTTCAATCCGTTCAATAACCAACCAAATTGTTTAACCTTTAATGCTTTGATGCTCTATGCTCCTGTGCTCTCTGAATTTTATGATCTCAAGATGCAAAAGTGAAGATAATCGATCATTCACTGACTTATATATAGTTTATTGCATTTAATGCTTGTTACCGCACACGGTTTCCACTGAGAGTTTCAAACTTTGTTCTTGTCAAAGTATAGGTGATGTGTGCATGCATACTTCCTCAGTTTGTGATCACAGACATGAATCCATAGGCACATACTCAGAGGTGAGTATACTATCCATGTAGGGGTTTAGAGCTAGAATAGCTCCCCTATGACCATGAGGGTCATCTAACCAGAAGTAGAAGGTGCCTCCACTATGGATGCATCTACTACCTTATTCTCATCATTATCTTTCTTTACTTCAACCCATATTTTACCTAAATCTTCTGTAGTTTGTACAAAATTGACTTCTCTAGATTCTTCAAATAATGATTCTTTAGGCTTCTCTTGTTTTTGAGTTTTAGATCTACAGAACCTTGAGATGTGTCTAGCTTTGCCTCATGAGTGACGAATGATTGGAGGTCTATTGATATTGTTTATCATGTTGCATTGCTTGGTTGTATGACCATTATAATTCCATATCTGACATGTAATGTTCTGATAGTTTCTCTGAGGTTGATTTCTTTGATTGTTTTGATTCAGATTTCTTTGATTTTGTTGTGACTGATTTCTTTGACTTGTTCTGTAATGAATAGACCTGTGACCAAATTTATTACAGGAGTAACAATAGCCATTGAAAGGTCTTACTTCATTGCAGTCTCTTGCCAAGTGTCCATGCTTTTTACAAGCATAACAAGTTTTGTTAACTTGCTTGAGTTCATCTTTAGGTGGTTCTGTTTTAGCCTCTGCAAGATTCTCAGTTTTCTTTTCTTCAGTAGATGTCTCTTGTGCTTTCTTTCTTTCTTGCATTGAATTGATTTCAATTTGAGCTACACTGTATCCAACACCAGTAGTATCACCTTTTAGCTTATGTGCATAAAGTTGAGATTGAATTAGATTAGAACTTGTGTGTAGTTTATCAATCTTGTCTTTTTCTTCTGTTAATTTAGATTCTATCCTTTTATTTATGTTTTCTAACTCCAATATTTTCATGTTTGCTTGCATTAGTTCATCATCTAATTTTTTACTCTCTTTGGTCTTTTCTTCAATAGTTGTTAGGCTATCTGTAAGTTGTTCATTAAGATCTTCAATCTTATCTTTCAAAGACATGTTCTCTTCATTTAGCTTTTTGACTATTTTTCCCAAGTCATTTGTGGAGCAATCTTTCAAATCTTTTCTTAATTTCTTGATAAGTATTTGGGAGCCATCAACCTTTAGTTTTAGTTCTTCCTTTGTTTTTCAAATCTATCAAGATCCTCAAGGGCTGCTTCAAGATTCTTTTTTAGATGTTTTTCTTCTGTTGAATCCATGATCTCCTCAAGTGGTTAAACTTTCTTTCAGAGGACTGGATCTCTAATACCAATTGTTGGAAACACTGAGAGGGGGGGGGGGGGGGGAATCAGTGTTTGACNGGGGGGGGGGGGGGGGGGGTGAATCAGTGTTTGACTAATTATTCTATTTCAGAAATTTGAAAATAAATCAAATAGATAACATATGAAGCATAACACAATAACACATAACACCAGATATGTTTACGGGAAAACCTTGATCAGAGGAAAACCCCGGTGGGAATTAGTACCCACAAATGATTGTACTAGTATAATGAACTTGTTAAGGTTCCTTTGCCCTGTTAGAAGCAGTCTTTACAAATCAAGTACAATGACCCTGTTAGGATTCTTTACAAAAACCCTGTTAGGGGTGAGGACTCATTGTCCAAGAGCTCACTGCTCAATAAAAGAAGGCTACAACCTCCTGAAGGTACATATGCACTATATCTGAAAATTAAACTGCTGAAGTGACACAGCTATCTGATCAGTTCCTTTTATGCGCTGATCCTTTGATCTCTTAAAATACTTTATCTCATACTGATTGGTTCATACTTCTTTTCTTTTGTTTCTTCTCTGCATATTCTCAACTCTTTTCCTTATTACAAAAATGCATATTAAGTATATATACATACTCAATAGACGTGACCGAAAACAAGACCTTAGTCGGCCCAATAACAATATACACAACACTTCCAAACTAATTGGCTTAAGCATGTTTACAAGAGTGATAAAGACATACCTACAAATATATTACAATAGGCGCTTGGCCTTTGCACAATAAATTATTATACGCTAATCCAAAATTTTTGATGAATAGAGGCCTTTACTATTAATATGAATATTAAAGTACAAAATTCACAAAAAAAGGGCCAAGGGAAAAAATTCACCCCGCAAGTTCACACGACACCTAGGCCATAAACAAATAGTTATTCATCAAAAAACATATAAAACCAGCCTCTTAGGCTGTGAGAGCAGTAGCAGAAGAAGGAGGAGGATCTCTATCATCCAGTTTTCCTCAGATAGTGGGCACAGGAGCTTGATCAGGGATGGCCCAGCCATCTTCAGGATCTTCTTTTTCAACTTCTCCTTCCTCCTGCTTGGGAAAGATAGCCAGCGCCAGGCGAGGGAATTTTCCCTGATTATCAGGAGCAGAGGCTAAAGGTCGAGCAACAGTAGTAGAAACAAGTACAAGAGGCCACCCAGAACCCGCATCCCTTCGAGGAGGCGGGGAGGGGTAGTGGGGACACCATTGTCACGGGGTCCTAGAGTGTCTGGCAGAGGAACTCCGGCTACGATGTCGCCCCCTGGGTAGTGTACAATCAGCTACGAGAGAATCAGGAGGCACTCGGGCAATAGTCCAAGGGGCATTGCCCCAGTGCTGGAGTAACTCCTGTAAGTGGGAAACCTCTAAGGCCACTTTGTCAGCTTGCACCTGAAGCTGCATCATGACATTATTACAAATACATGCTTTATCAAAAGAGAAACATGAATATCCTGAGAACTGTGAGAAAAAAGCACAGCATTTCAATCTTTCCACAAAGTAAATAAAATTTCCAGCCGAAAGGAATGCCAAATCTGGGTGAACTAGGAAGGCATTTTGGGAGAGTCACCAAGGAGAATCATGTGCCAAGAAAAGGGTTCTGGCTTGAAGGGAGAAAAAAAGTTGTGAATCCAATTCCATTAATTTTGAGCATGACGACAAAACCAGAAAATATGCATGAGAGTCTCTGAGTGACCACAAAAGGGCATTTGGGGTCAGGAACTCCCATATGTCTGAGCTGAGCTCCCAACGGCAAGCCCTGGTATAACAAACACCAGGAAAAATGAGAAATTTTAGACTCAGTAACGGCATCCCAAAGGATGCAAAATCTCCACCCCCAGCTCTTCTGTGAAGAGGAAAGATGCCAGCGGTGATTGAGTGAATCAATCATGGGCAAATGAGGCATAAGCCAAGCATACCCAAGTTTCAGCTTGTAACTGGTGAATGGAGTGGCAGGATACCACTTCCAGTCTTTCCACCATGGTCTGATGGATTGAATTCCCAACTTGTGCAAGAGGTGAGGCAGAATGGGAGAAACTAGCAAGTCAAAAGTTGGATGATCTGGGTGGATGAGCTAAAACTGAACTTGGAGATCATCCCAGGATCGAAGACTCATGGTGCTTCTAGAAAAGACATCTTTAGGGGTCTGAATTCCACGCTTGTGGAACTGAAGAGCACTAATTCCTTGCATTCTGGAAAGAGGAATCCCTTGCTAGGCAAAAAGAGGAGACCACCAAATGTTCTACTGGTTGAAAGAAAGACCATCACGAAAACCATTTCCAGTCCATCGAAGCCAAGGCTTGATAGAATCCCAGGCTGTCTAGATACATTTGGCAACAAAGGTGCCATGGATCTGAATAGGCTCCCTCATAACCAGAAGGGTTTGAAAGCCAATCCCCTTCTAGGCAGGCTTATGGAGAGGAAATCCTGAGGAAATACAGTGTCGAAGAAGAATTTTCCAGGATTCATCACCAAAGAGGCAACACACAACCCACTTGGCACAAAGAGCATGTCCTTGCTTCTGGGTATCAATTAAACCAAGCCCACCAGAGGACTTAGGAAGGCAAAAAAAGTCCCAGGTGACTCTGTGAAAGCCCTGATGATCAATACCAGAGGCCCAAAGAAAATCCTAGAGAAGTTTCTTGAGCCGTTTGTAAGAGGCTTTGGAAGGGGCCCAACAAGAAGAGTAATAAACATGCGTAGCGACCAGAACTTTGGAATAGATCTGGAATTTTCCTGCGAGGGAAAGTGGCTTTATGATCTAGTAAGTAAGCTTTTTTTCAATCTTAGAAAGCACTGCATTCCATAGATCAGTAGGATTACCTTGAAAAGCAAAGGGAATACCCAGAAACCAGAATATCTCCCCATGCTGAATTTTTGTCCAACCAAACTGTGAAAGCCAGGGAGGCTTGGGAAGAGCTGACTATCTATAATAGAGGGTTTTGTGCCACTAAATGGCAGAGCCAGAGGCCAGGCAGAAAATGTCTAAACACTGCAAGGCTGCCTTGATATTCTCTTCATCCTCCGCCAAGGTGAGGAAGGAATCATCGGCAAAATGGCCATTGACCAATTGTTGAGAAGAATTCAGCAAGGAGATTCCCCTAACAGTTCACATAGAAATGGAATGAGAAAGCAAATATCCAAACCCTTCGGTCGCTAACACATAAAGGGAAGGAGCCAGAGGGAAGCCCTGGTGAATGGAACGGAAAAAGGCCGAAGTTGGAAGACTGTCAGCCATTAATGGTAATGTAGGCGGAGGCATCATTGAACAACATCTACACAGATTGAAGAAATCTTGGGCCAAAACCCATAGCATGAAGCATAGCAAGGATAAAATTCCATTCAATACGATCATAAGCTTTAGCAAAATTGATTTTGAGAAAAAGGGCTCTCTAGTTAGACTTTTGAGCCCACTCCATTCCTTCCCAAACAACAATGATTTTGTCAAGAACAAATCTTGATTTAATAAACCCTATTTGTTCAGGCTGAACAATTTGCAGAAGCATGTGTCATATCTTAAGAGCCAGAGCTTTCAGAATGATCTTATAAGAGACATTGAGCAAAGTGATGGGCTGCCAGTTGCAAATATCTTCAGGGTCCCCAGAATTGGGAATGAACTTGATATTCCCCTGATTGATGATATCCCCAAGAGATTGGGTATGAAAGGCCTCCAGGTAAACTTGGTGAAGATCTGGGCTGATGGCATCCCATAGGGTTTTATAGAATTCACAGGGAAATCCATCACAACCAGGGGCTTTATCATCAACCATGGTGCACACAGCTTCTCGAAGATCCTGTAGGGATAGCAGTTGGTCACAAAAGACCCACTGAGCAGGGGAGAGACACTGAGGAACCACCACGATGCAATCCTTGAGAGCCTTCTCGCTAGCAAGGGAGCGGCCCTGAGTAGCAAAGACTTGTTCATAATGGTGAACAAAGGCTTGCAAAACATCAAGAAGCTCTGTGAAAAGAGAAGAACCTTCATGAATTCTAACTATGCCCATACTAGTATGTCAAGGATGAAGGGCAGTAAAAAACTCTTTAGAGACTTGATCTCCAACCTTTAACCAGTGCAACCTGTCTTTGATCTGGGCTCCTCTGGCAGCATGGTTGTCGGCCACTTGTTTCTGATGACGTAGCTTGGAAAGATTGAATTGAAAGTCTTGATTGAAGGGGTCCTAAGCAAGGGCTTCAGTGGCAATACACAAGGCTTTGGTGTTGGCATCATAAGCTCTATGATGATAGTTGGCCAATTGTCGGCCATAGATGTGTAAAAAGTGAGCCATACGCCTGAGGGTATCATTCCACCATTTAATCCAACCTGTCAAGCATGTGGGTCTAGGCTCTTGGTTCCAAACCCAGTGAATGTGGGCCACAGTGGCAGGATGTTGAAGGACAGAAGTATTAAAGTAGAATTGCGTGGTGGGAGGCCTAGCCTTAGCTGTCTGCCAAACAATATTAAATTGGATGGGATAGTGGTCTGACAAGGTCACATCAACAAGAGGAAGGATAGGTGAGGCTTGCCTATTAGAGAAGGAAAAAAAAGATTGAGCCGAGATCATGGCACAGTCAAGCCTTTTATGAATTTTGTCAACAGAAGCCCTATAATTAGACCAAGTGTGCCAGACCCCATCAGAATGGCGCCGGCCCATATTGGGACCAAAAAGCCCTAATTTATTGTGCATTTAGTACCAGGCTTCTCTCTTACCATCTGTCCATCAAAATGGTAGAAAGCCATCCTTGTCAGCCACCATTTCCACCATATTGAAATCCCCACAAACAAGCCAAGTAGCAGGTGGCAGAGAATCCACAAGCCACCGCCAAAGGTGAGATCTTTCAATAGCATCATTGGGAGCATAAACATTAACTATGCCGAAGGAATGATTCTCAATAATGAAAGTGGCCCAAACCACTCGTTGCATGGGATCTGAACCATGACTAACCAACAGAGAATGCCAACGAGGAGAGAGGAGAGTAACAACTCCATCTCGACCAGGCTCATGCTGAGAATAGAGAGCAAGGCTCTTAGGCCAAATAACTTTACAAGTAGCATCAAGAATGAAACCAAAAATCTTAACTTCCTGGAGGCATAAAACATCCAGGTGACAAAACCGCTTATGGAAATCCCTGACAGAATATTTTCTATGGAGGTCTGTCAACCCCTGAACATTCCAAGAGATGTACTTCATGGAATAAAAGTGTCATCCATTCCATCCTCATCCCCAAGGGAGGAAAAACTATTAGATAAATACCCTGGGACAAAATTAGACCCTGGAAAATCTAGAGAAATATTACACCGCTTGTCCTGCATGCTAGTGTGCAATGTCTCAGCACGCCCAGAAGGGTTGCGAGAGCGGTGGAAGGAACTGGAGGGAACAATTTTGGCAGCCGTAGAAGGCAAGCTGACTACAGGAACAAAAACATGGGCGATGGAAACATTTTTCCCCTGCTCAGCAGGGTTTGAAACTTCGATAACAGGGGTTTCCAAAAAAATAGTGTTATCAGCGGGTGGCGGATGGGAGGTGAGAGCCAAAACAGGCTACTTGGGGAGCTTGTTACAACAACCGACAGTGACCCATTCATCTTTTTTTCCATCTTCTTTCTTTCCAGCTTCTTTTTTGCCAGCCTCAACTGGTTGAGTAATAGTATCCTTGGGAGTAGGCTTGGAACGAGGCACTACCAAAGGGC
>MU223426.1:3771943-3796245 GCA_018584345.1 Thuja plicata | reverse complement strand
GAGACATATAACCCTACCAAGATTTTGCGCTATGGCTTGCATGAAAGGCCAACAAGGTAAGGGGAGACTAGGGAACTTGACCCACACTGGGACCTTGAGCTTCTTTTCATCAGAGACAGAGAAGTCACGAGACCAGTGCTGGAAAATTAACAGTGACGTCCTGATATTCCGGGGACCTTTGGCAAAGATAGCCTCCACATGGGAGGGATTAGAAAAGAAAAAAAGGAAAAAGAATTTAGTAAGGCTCTGATTTCCTTCCAGGAAGATTCTGTGAGGAGTCTAGTTCTTCGCAACCCAGTCCTTGAGAACATGTTCAGGGGGGTTGCGACCCAGAAAATAGCCAATCAGGGTGTGTGATTCAAGCCAAGTGCATGCATCATTGAATTCATTAATGGCTAAAACAATGTCAGGCTGAGCCATACCTCATGGAATACTTTGGGTACAAACTTGCGGGGGCATTTTCTTGGTGGCACCATTGCTATCCAAAACCACACCAACACCAGCATCAACTGCTTGGTGGGAAGTGGCCAAAGCCATAAATACTAAGCTATTTCCCGCAATAACTATAGTATGTGCGAAGGACAGAAACATAGAGATGGACACAAGGTGAAAAAACCCTAGCAGAGCATAGACCGAGCATGAGCCATTTCAACCAATTCAAAAATTCAACGATTAGTGTTGATCCAAAATTTGATGTCGGCATCATACTCTATTTTCTAAACTGTAGGTGATACTGAACTCGCAGTAACTTTTTTGTACTATCATGTCGTACCATGCATGTATAGAATTAGCATTTTCATATATCATAAAGCTTAAATATAAAGGCGCATGTCCTGAATCGATCGCACACATGTGCACTGGTGCTCTGATCAACTGCATATCTTTTCCTTGTCTATTTTCTATACTTAGTCAATTTTCACATTAAAGTTTGTTGTCAAAACTTCATATGACTTTGTTTCCATAATGACAACATAAAATAAGTCATATTCTCCCTGAGAGTCAAATTGCCAACACCATGGGGTTGAGCTGCTCATCTCCCTCGACCACATTCTTCTCCTCCCTATTAGGTTGACTAGTCCCATCTAGGTCAATAACAATTTTTTTGTCATCACTCTGATTGGGCTCAATATCCATATCTATGTTCCTGTTCTCCAACTATGCATTTTTTTGGTTAGGTTCTATAGCCTCCTTGTAACACCCACCAGGAAACTCGGAAGGAAAAATCTTCTAACCACTAAAGTTGCAAGTAATTCTTTTTTAAACAACCAACATAAAAATACTTTACAAAGACTACCTAATTCATGAACATGAATATCAATTATCTTAACAACATAAATCATCATTAAAGATCTAACTCAACCTATGTCCTCCATATGTTCCCTAACGTTGTTATTTAACAACATGAACCAATCTATTAGTGAGATATTCCTAAACTACATTATTCTAGATTCATTTTAGTGCACCAAGTAAATATTTGTTTCTTACCATAAGATAGTCATTCAATACATCTAATTGATAAATCAAGCTTACTATCAAATCAAATGACTTTCAAATAAGAAAAATATGGTTTAATCTTCTTCTTTTGCATATTAAAATTTGTCTAGGAAAGTTAACCTTTAACGTAACCATTCATTCTCTTATGTAACATTTAATGATCCCTAATTCATAATATGCATTACTAATATGTCATTTTCTTTGCATCACCATAATTTGAACATTTTAATATCTCAACATATCCTAAGTTCCTTTATCAGTAATTACATTCAGACTAGGTAACATGACAATAAGTACACAAAGGTCTTATTTCCACAAAAACATCATTAACATTACATAATGAGATCTTTTATATCATTTTTCATTTGAGAATTTAGGTAAGAGAGACTATCAATCATTAAGATAAGCAATATCCTATGTATTTCAATACTCCATGCACTTTTAGAAGAAGTGAGTAAACATAACCATCATTTGAATACTATAGTCAAGATACTATCTTATTTCATCATTTCACTATTACTTCTTTGAGCCATTTTCTTTAAGATATAACACCCTCATTCCTAGATACAATATTTCATACTAAATGTAAGTTCATTTCCTTTTTAAATGGACACATTATGTAATAAAAGAGTCGTGATCAAGTATCACAATCAACTTTCCTTAAGCATGGATAACATATAATCTTTTCCCTTTTCTTTCACCTAGATATACCCATTCCTTACACTTCCTAAAGTGGATCACATTATAACATTGATCATTTATACATGTTACAATAGAAAAGTCTTCAACTGCAATACTTGAAGGAAGCATGCACTAGGGTCATCCATAGAACCACAAATAATACCTTGATATAAAAAGATTAACCACCCAACCACATGGATTGAAAGAGGTCCACTTCCCTATGATAGGAGATAGAAACCAAGGTCCATGCAAGAGGTATCAACTAGGATATTTCTAAGTTGGAAATAACTTTTCCCCAAAATCACAACAAAAGGATGGACAATAAGACAAGTAGGATCAACCGAGACATGATCATCAATAGAAGGATCTCTACATTGGGTTCCTACCCATAAATACACATTATGAAGGCATAATGAAACTATATTACAACATGATGGAATTCATAACAATGACACAAAATAAATTGATTGAGTATAGAAAACCAACGATTTTCCCTAATCCATTGGACAACCCTAAACCCCAATCTAACACTCAGATTAACCCAAAACACTTATAGAGGGATCTAGATGCACCACACATGATAAAATTTTTATTCAGAGTAGAAATAATTTAATTGAATCAAAAACATGATCTTATCATAATCTTATAACCATGCAACCCCTAAAACTTGGTAATCTTATAAAACTAATTTATTTCAAATAAGGATTAAATGCAAAGAATAGTCACCAAAGAACATTCACCTATTTATAGTCGGAAAATGGAAGCACTTCCATGGTAGACTAGTTTATCCTTTTGAGTAAGTGGTTTGGGGTCATGTCAAGTGCCTTGAATGGGTTCCTGACTTTGATCTAGCTTTTTCTCCCTGTTCTACCCCATTTCCACTTTTTCCAACCTATTTCTGGCACCCTAGACTGAAAAACTGGGACTTTGACATCAGGGTCAAGGTAAACCTTTTTGGGTCAAGGTCAACCTTGACCTTGACCTAGGTCACAATTGACCTTTTCCAGGCCTTAGATTCAAATTTAAGAATTTGAGGGTTTCCGGATGTCGGTCTTTGGAAAAAGTTAATTCTCACTTCAAGGTCGGCTGTTTCGGTCTTCAGAAAAAAAAATCTTAAATTATATTTAATATAGGTCCTCTTCTAGGGGCATGGGTCCAATTGAATTTAATTCTCCTATGTCAGCCTCTCTAGAGGATTGTTCCCCTCTCATTTTCTCTAACTAAGCACAATCAAGAATCATTAAAATTTCAAAACTTGAAGAGTGAGATCCAAAGCTGAAGAAGCAATATTTGAAGCAATCCAAGTAGCCATTGAAGCATTCATCACTTCTCAAGCACTTCTCAAGCATTCATTTTCATCAAGGAGATCCATTGATGGTGATTGAAGGATTCAAAACTCTATGGAGCCCTCTTGTTGAAGACTTCTCCATCCACATTCCTCCAAGCCTCTTCCAATTAAAAAACTCATTCAAGATTGGTATTGAAGACCTACAATAAATTGATTTAAGACATCCTACATTCTACATTCTCCATTCTACATCCTTTTTGGTGCATACATACTTGTGGATTCATGGATTTGAATCTGCCACAAGGACTTCTACAAGCAAGGTGAATTTGTGCATTTACTTTGTTTTTTACTTATGCAATTTCAATTACACTTTGAGGTTAATTCCAAAACTAGGGTTTGACCAAGGCAAACCCCTCCCCCCCAAAAAAAAACTATTTTTCTTCTAGGTACAAGTTCAGGACAACAGATCGAAGTACAAATTTGGATACCCTTTTCGGCAAACTTGCAGGATCCAAAAATAGAATTTTAGTCTGAGACTTTTTAGGTCGATTCTGCCCTAGGTCAGAATTAGAAATTATGGGTCAATGGTGACATTAACTTGAAGGTACAAATTAGAACTATGTCAGAATAGAAAAATATTTCTGGGTTTTGTTGGTCTCTATGTTTCTATTCCAGATCCAGTCTTAGATTTTCCAGAAACTCAACATAGGCTTCAGAAAACAACATTCTTCAGATCTGCAATATTTCAAGGTTAGTACATTTCTCCTATCCATTTCAATTAAGGTTATCAATCTATCTAAATCTATTACACATTCAAATAAATAAATAGGTACTTAAGATCTTCCTTTCTGTCCTTATTTCTAGATGGTTGATTCATTTATGCATTGATCCTTCCATTTTGGATTAATCAATTTGGATCTTTCATTTGTACATCTAAGGATAGAAGGAGAAAATGTTATTTACCCCCTACATTTCAATAAACAATCAAATCAAATATTTTAAATGTAATATAGGATAATAGAAAACCCTAAAAACAACAATATCTATTTTCTTAGGTTACATTTTGGTGAACCCGCGATAGACAACTCTTTCTTTTTGGTGTTAGATTTACATCTTTTATGTTATATCTTGCATGAATATTAGATTAGATTTATTTTATGTTCTTGCATTTACATTTCAAAAATTAAAAAACCAAAATATTGTGTTTCCTAAATTAGTTCATTTGCATTGCATTGGTGTATGAGCTTTACCACTTCTAGTCCTAGTTATATTATTTCGGTTAGAAGAAGCTGTAGAATTATGGGTTCCTTTGATCCTGAGTCTTCCTCTCCTTTCCTTAGGATCCTAGATGAAAATTTGATCACTCATGATTCTAATCCTTCTATGGAGCATAACTCTTCTCACTCATCTCATGATGAGGATGATGCTTTAAGAGTTCCTCCTGAACAAGTGCAAAAACTTTCAACCGAACTTGATAAAATGGGAAATTGGCTTATTCAAGAAAACCATAACCAAGGTTCCATCCAAGCTATAGAGGCTCTTAATAATTTCCTTCGTGATAGTGATCAAGGTGTTAATCTCTTGCGTGGTATCACTCATCTTGTGCATTTGAATGTTAAACCTTTAGCAAAAGAGGCTCAAGATCAAGGATTTACTCCTCCTATCACTAGTGAAGGACCTTCTTTTGTTCCTTTACCTATCATTCCTATTTATACTCCTCCTTTGATGACTACATCTCTCCCAATTTCATCTATTCATGTGAGTGTTCCACTATTATCTTTACCTACCTCACAACCTTCATTTCATAGTGTACCTTTTACTTTTACTAATCCCCTTCCAATTGTGGTTCCAAATGTTCCACCAATTGTGTCTTCCATTTTTGTCACTTCCTACACTTTTCCTAGTGTTCCTAATGTTTCTATGCCACCTATGTCTCCTAATGATTCCATAATTATTAGTTTGGCTCAAACCGTGTCATCTTTACAACAAAAAATTTCATCCTTAACTCAATCCAAGTTTAGCATTCCTACATGTGACATGAGTAGTCCTTTATCCTTAGACATTATTTGTGCTACTGTTCCTCAACAATTCAATATGCCTCATCTTGAGAAGTACAATGGCAAAGGAGATCATGTTACCTATGTTAAAACTATTCAAATCCTTTGTAGTGATTATGCTCATGACCATAGGATTTTAGCTAAACTATTTGCTAGAACTTTTCATGATAAGGCTTTGCAATTGTATTGTTCTTTACCTTCTTATTATATTGATTCTTTTCCTAAACTTTCTAATATTTTCATCCAAAATTTCAAAAATAATATTGGTCCACAAGTTTCCATAACTGATTTAATTCATTGTAAACAAAACATTAAGGAAAAATTGACTACTTTCATAGGTAGATTTAAGCATTTGTATGCTCAGATTTCTTATTCTATTCATGATATTGATATTCAACATATGTTTATTTAAAATTTACAAAAGGATATTAGAGATAAGATTATGCTTACTAAATTTACCTCTTTTCAACAACTTTGTGCAATACTTCATCATTATTAATTACAAGTGAGTCAATTTGAGAGTAACACTCCAATGGCTCCTGTTCTAGTTGATAAGAGTGACACTGATCCTAATCCTAATAAGTTTCAGAAACCTAACAACTATATCAAGATTAATAAATAGATGAATGCAGTTGTTGATCAAGTTGTTGCATCTCACAATGCCACTTCTGCATCCACTTCTTTCTGTATGAATCATACATTTATCCTCTCTCTGAATCTTTACATTCTATTATGAGTAGGTTGTTAAGTGCTAATATGATTACCTTGCCTCCTATTCAACCTCTCCTTCCTACTACCATTGTTTAAAAATCCTTTGATTCTAAAGCTTTTTTCCAATACCATTGCCAGAATGGCCATGATACTGAAAAACATCATTATCTAAAGCATAAAGTTCAAGACTTAATCAATTCTAATGCTTTATCTGTTGATAATTTTGATGTTAATGGGAATAAATTTGTCTCTCCTCCTAATCAAAATATTCAAATCTATATGAATCCTCTACCTACACATGATACTAATACCATTTCTCAACCATCTTCTATGGATATCATTTACGATTCAAAGATGGACGATCTTAATCACAATATTAATCATTTGGAGAGAATTGTTGCATCTCAACCTATTGTTCAAGATCCTTTGCCTCCACCTCAACTTCAAGTCCCACCAAAACCTTAGAAACAAACTAAGGATAAACGACCTTGGGAACTTTCAATTACCTTTGATGATTCAGAGACTATTAAGGATCCTGATAGTCCCCTTTATATTTATGCTAGGATTGCTAAGATACCTACGTGTGGTTGTCTTGTTGATCCCGCATCTTTAATAAATTTCATTACTAAGGTAAATATTTTTATGAAAAACCTACAACGTGACTGTTATGATCCATCGAATGCATGGATCCAACTTGTAATGGTTTTCTCTATCTGCACTTGGTTCTATTAATTTGCCTATTGAGCTTTATGGCAAGGTTGTAGATACTACTTTCATTGTCGTTCCTACTTCTCTTCAATTTCAAGTCAAATTTGGTTTTCCTTGGATAACTTTTATGTGCGCTATTGCTTCTCCTATTCATAAATGTCTTAATTTCATTCACAATGGAGAAGTAAAAATGATTAATCATAGTTTGTATCTACCTTCTAGGCCTATAGATTGTGCTACTCTTTATTTATTTTGGCCTTTATTACCTATTTCATGTCCTCCTCATCCTGACAACTTGTTTTGTTCATATCAAGCCTATAAACATCGCAAGATAATCGAGTTAAGCATGCCTTGAATAGATCTTAACCATGGTATTTTTCCCACTCCTTCTATACCTCCTTTATCCATTACTACTAACTCTATTACTCAACTTCCCAGTGTCGCTTCTCATCCTACTATGAATCCTACCAATCCTCCTATAGAACCTATGAAGGAACCAATTGTTATCCCTCCTAGTTCTCCACATGTCTCAAACAAAGAAAAATGTAATAAATCTGATAATGAACGTCGTAAGAAGCATAGAGCTAATTCTAGGGCCCGTGCTTATATTCTTCAAAATTCTTTACCTTCTTTTGACCAAGCTATGCCTGATGTGTTGGAAGAAGTTAATATTCACAATTATGTTAAGATGAATGAGTATGATGATGCTATTCGCATCTTAGATCCCATTTTAATTAATCTTTATGAGGAGGATACTCTAGATGATCCTATTGATCATAGTGATGAATATGAGGCCATTGATCTTGATACTAACTTACCTCATATGCTTTCAACTCAATTGATAATTACACCTAGTATCGAGCAATGCATTTCTCAAGAGGATCCTTGTTTGGAACTGGCTATTATTCCTATTGTATTGGATATAGTCCCTCTTGTGATTTTCCCACCTTCCCTAAATGATATAAACCAAGATGGGGAGAGTAGGCGATGCACTTGATTGGCTTATCCTTCATGGTAGCCCTTTTTTGTGTTTGCGTGTTGTACTGTGCTTCTCCCGTAATGTGTTTTCTAAATGTTTGTTAGACTCTTTTATACGACCCTTGTTACTTTGTTGGTGCAAGGTGATCAAGGAATAAAACCTATTGTATAATTCCTCTATATGTATCTCTATTCTTCTATATGTGTTTTTCATGCTATGTTTTACTTGTGATATTGTTCATAAATGTTTTTCTTGTGTAGTCCTCTTGGATCCGCAACATGGTAGCACTGATTTTTTTCGTCTCCATGTTGTGGTCCAAAAAGACTCTTCTTCATAACTGTTGAGTTTTCTTTCAGGTCCATTGTAATTGTAGTTCTACTTTATTTTAGGAATGATGTCAATTCATTTGCAATAATATCATATCTATATGTACATTTTATCTTATGATCATACTGACCCCACAGTAGGTAGATCCCTTTTGTGTTCTTTGTATGTTTATGTGATATTTCCCTTGATTTGTCTTCATTTAAGGACATCTCTTAGTGGAAATGTAATCAGTAGAATTGTTTATGTTTCTATTAAAGTCATTGCTCCTATTAAAGTGTTAGCAATGACTTTAACATGGGGGCATACACTCTACTCACTTTTTGCACACACGCACATTCAAAATATTTTCAAAACTTAAAAATTTTCCCTTTATGGATTAAAGACTAATCCTTAAAGCATGGATATTTTACTTTTTATGTTCTCTTGATCCCTCCAGTTTAAATTTACATGGATCTATTGATCTCTCCAGTTTCAAACTATAATATTTTGATCCCTTAAGGTCAGAAGGTGTCCTTAAGAATAGATATCCTTGATGTGTTGACTAGTGAGTAGCCACATTCAC
Source organism: Thuja plicata (assembly GCA_018584345.1). Taxonomy (NCBI): domain Eukaryota; kingdom Viridiplantae; phylum Streptophyta; class Pinopsida; order Cupressales; family Cupressaceae; genus Thuja; species Thuja plicata. Next base: position 3,787,438 of record MU223426.1, on the reverse strand, counting down.
TATGCGATTCAACTCCATCTTTCTAGATGCACTTTTTATTTGTGTCATTCACAATGGGACATAAGTTCTCATTGGGCAAGGTAACCACACACTCTCTCTCTTTCTCCTTAACTCATGATGTCTCTCTTATCATGATCTTAGGGTTGATAAAGACTTAAGTCCCTTGGGGGCTTGAGGATTCCTTTGTCCCTTTTGATTCCAATAAGATTATCTACTCTTTATGATCTCCTTTACCAAGAGTTTGTATTGAGTCCATACTCTTGCTAAAGTGAGGGCTAAATGTATAGTCAGAAAATGGAAGAACTTCCATGGTAGACTAGTTTAGCCTTCTGATTAAGTGGTTTGGGGTCAAGTAAAGAACCTTGAAAGGGTTCTTGACTTTGATCTGGCTTTTTCCCCCTGTTCTGCCCCATTTCCACTTTTTCCAACCTATTTCTCGCATCCCAGACTGAAAAAATAGGAATTTGACCTCAGGGTCAAGGTCAAATTTTTTGGGTCAAGGTAGACCTTGACCTTGACCTAGGTCACAATCGACCTTTTCTAGGCCTGAGATTCAAATTTTAGAATTTTAGGGTTTTCGGATGTCGATCTTTGGAAAAAGTTAATCCCGCTTCTAGGTCAGCTGTTTCGGTCTTCAGAACAACAAATCTTAAATTATATTTAATATAGGTCCTCTTCTAGGGGCATGGGTCCAATTGGAATTTAATTCTCCTATGTCCACCTCTCTAGAGGATTATGCCCTAATTTCATATAAAAGGAAACTTTCTCCTCTTATTTTCTCTAACTAAGCACAATCAAGAATCATAAAATGTTCAAGACTTGAAGAGTGAGATCCAAAGGTGAAGAAGAAAGATTTGAAGCAAGCCAAGTAGCCATTGAAGCATTCATCCATTCTCAAGCACTTCTCAAGCACTAATTTTCATCAAGGAGATCCATTGGTGGCCATTGAAGGAATCAAAACTCCACGGAGCCCTCTTGTTGAATATTTTTCCATCCACATACCTCCAAGCCTCTTCCAATTCAAAAACCCATTCAATATTGGTGTTGAAGACCTACAATAAATTGATTGAAGACATTCTACATTCTACATTATCCATTCTACATCCTTTCTCGTGCATACATACTTGTGGATTCATGGATTCAAATACGCCACAAGGACTTCTACAAGCAAGTTGAATTTGTGCATTTACTTTGTTTTTACTTATGTAATTTCAATTATACTTTGAGGTTAATTCCAAAACCAGGGTTTGACCAAGGGAAACCCCTCCCCCCAAAAAAACAAACCATTTTTCTTTCAAATACAGGGTTGGGACAACAGATCAGAGTATAGATCCGGATGCCCTTTTTGGCAAACTTCTAGGATCCAAAAACATAATTTCAGTTTGAGACTTTTTAGGTCGATTCTACCCTAGGTCAGAATTAGAAATTCTGAGTCAATGGTGACATTGACTTGAGGGTACAAATCGGAACTATGTCAGAACAAAAAAAAGGTTTTTGGGTTTTGTTTGTCTCTGTGTTTCTATTCCAGATCCAGTCTCAGATTTTCAAGAAACTCAACACAGGCTTCAAAAAATAGCATTCTTCAGATCTGCAATATTTCAAGGTTAGTACATTTCTCCTATCCATTTCAATTAAGGTTATCAATCTATCTAAATCTATTGCACATTTAAATAAATAAATGGGTACTTAAGATCTTCCTTTTTGTCCTTATTTCTAGACGGTTGATTCATTTATGCATTGATCCTTCCATTTTGGATTAATCAATTTGGGTCTTTCATTTGTACATCTAAGGAGAGAAGAAGAGCATTTTATTTACCCCTACATTTCAATAAACAATCAAATCAAATATTTTAAATGTAATATAGGATAATAGCAAACCCTAAAAACAATAATATCTATTTTCTTATGGTACAACCTAAACACATCAAAAAATGAAATCCCTTCAGTGAATATTTATATAACATCCTTATATACTCTCAATCCAATTTTTAGAAAGATCCAATGGTAGGAAAGAAAGTTATGGCTTCTGTTCTAAAATAGAAAACCCTAGTTAGGGTTCAGACCTGCCTTCACTAAAATGGTTGTAACTTTCACAAAACATAATAAAAATACTAAAAACCAATGGGAAATGAAAGATAAGATAAAAGAACATCTCTGATATCAAAGTTAGATTTTTACATTATCATACTAGCTTTTAGCATACAAATACATTTCATAGAAAAATTGGAACAAAGAATGGACAGGTATAGTCTGTCAAAATATCTATAAAAGGGAATTAATTAGACCCTAAAAATGAAATTAGAGAGATACCCATTTTATATCTCTAAATTTAACTTCCATAACATCAATAAATAAAAACCCTAGACTTAATTTATATTACTAAAGTAATAGATCTCCAAAAATGGGTTTCTAAAAAATCCCAGGAAAGCACATGACAATTGTCACAAAAAAAATTTTTAAAAACTTTTCAATAACTCTAGGAATGAAAAGTACAGATATAGTACATCATGAGAATATATAAATAGATTCATATTTTATCAGATACATAAGGAAGTTCCAATAAATTCAATCGATACCTCAAGCCGTATGAAGGTTCAATCAAAGGAGGAAAGAGATAAAAGAGGAAGACAACTCCAAACTTGAGATGCATCCTTCAAACCCTCTCCACTATTAGAAAAATTCATGGAAATTATTGTTGGTTCTATTTCTAGTTTTCTGAGTCATGCTAAAAATTTTGGTTCCCAGTGGCGATGTGTGCCTTAAAAAATGAAGTGTCTTCAAGCATGCCCTTTTTTTTTTTCTATAATTGTTTTCTTCCAAAGAATTTTGGTATTGAAAATGGATGAAAGCCTTGAACCCTAATCATTTTTGTGTCTTTACCATGAAAAAACCCTAGAACCTCATGACCTTGTTCTATTTTGAAGTTACTTTTATCGAGTAACTTAAGTTTCTTTAAGCCATGTGCCTTTTGGTCTTTGTGTTTATCTCCTAATCTCATGATCAAGACCAAATATTATTTATGGTTTGGAGACTTAGCACAAGCTCTTATCTTGTAATCTCAAGAAGAAAGGAATATTCTCTTATGAAATCAGAGATTAAGCGCAAGTGGTCGATCTTGTATTCATCATGCGGTTTGCGCGTGATCGCTAGACAAAGATGAGGTCAGCTCAGACATTGAGGGATTCAGCAAGGGTCGTGGATACAGTTGTCATTGTATGGCTAGCGCTATATCTCATAAATTAAATCAAGTTATGAAAAGTATTTGGAGATTCAAAGATAGACTTTATCTCTAAATCTTGTAATCTAACCCAAGGTTAGGATACAATTTTATTTTTTCCTTGTCACTGGATCTCTGAATGGAATCATAGTTAAGTAAAAAATTTTGAGACTTAGTGAGGATCATTGATCTCATTTTAGATGAGCGGGTAGCACTAGATCTCCAGATAATAGCCAAGGTCAACCTATTATTCAACGATTGGGAGAGAACTATTGATTTTGTTTTATCCTTGGTTTGATCATGTGATCAACATGTAATCTCTCATTTAACTCCAGAGTTAGTAAATCATTCAGCGACTTGGAGTTTCAGTTATCTCCCAATATCTAGATGAACCTGTGGTTGGGGCCAAGTCTAGTAAAGTTTATTTCAAGATTCAGAGATTGCTTGGTTGCGTGATCTCAAAATGAAAGTGTAGTTAAGGAAATAGTCTTGATATTCAGTGCAAATAATTGGATCAAGATCAAGATTAATGGTTGTCTCTTAATCTTGAAAAGAATCGGTCAAGTAAAAAAGCATTCAGAGACTCAGCACTGATCATTGATTTGAGAAAAGATCTCTGGCTAGCGCGTGATCTCCAGATCAAACTGAAGTTAAAAGAATTATTAAGCAACTTGGAGATCTATTCAGTCACTGAATCTCCAAATAGATCAGGATTTGGTTTGGTTAGTTCAAAGCCGAGTTAGGTTTGCCAAGGAATAATATGGACCATTGATCATAGCAAAGATGTGTGTCTGGCACTGAAATGCTAGAAAAGCTCAAAAGGTCATGAAACATTCAGTGATAAGGAGGTAATGAGCTAAGATGCAGACATGTGTCTAAGTGGTAAGGGGAATCTGTGGTTCTCTGCAAGTATCTAAATAAACCTAGGGTATCAAAAATCATTTAGAGATTTAGAGATAGCCTTTCTCTCTAAATCTCGAGACTTGAATAGAGTTAGTACAAACATTGGGAGATTGTGAGATAGCCTTTATCTCATAATCTTAGAATAGACTAGAGTTAGTTTCAAGAATTATTAAATTAAATAAGAACCATGGATCAATATTAATATCAAGGGTTGGTGCTAGATCTCTGAATGAACCAGGGCCAAGGAAAAATGTTCAGTGATTCCAAGACTTAGTTATCTCTGAATCTTGAGATTTAACTTAGAGTTAAGATAGGCCTATCCTTTCACCTTGTCGCTTAATCTTTGAATGGACCTAAGGTTAAGTAAAAATCTCAGAGACTTAGAAAGGATTTTTGATCTCATGTCATAGGAATAGATAACACTAGATCTCTAGATGATACTCCAGTTAAAAGTTTTTTTCAGCAACTTGGAGTTTCCTTTATCTCTGAATCTCCAAATTTGATCATGGTCAAGTAAAATCAAGTAAAGTTACATTGCGAGATTCAGATTTAAGAAGAGATGAGTTAATTAGTGAACCAAATGTAAAGTAAGGTTAGAATTTATGGCTAGTGCTGAATCTCGAAACAAATTCAAAGTTAAGAAAACCATCTATCCTTTTCTTGCGCCATTACAAGGAAATAAAGAAAAAAAACCAAGGTTAATAAAAGATTGAGGATCCTGAAAAAGTACAAGTATTGTGCTGAGTTGTGAAAAGGCAAGGAAACAAAGCCAATTATATGTCATCTTGAGTTTTTAAACATATTATAAGGTTTTAAAAGACAAAAATCTCTCATGAATTTTTCCAGCCAGGAATTCAAATTCAATTACCTATCAACTTCAGGCACCATAGCTAGGAGAAAATTGATTTTAATACATGCAAAGTTATTACAGAAGTGACTGAGCAATGACTTTCAGAATGCTCGAATAGACTAATGTATTGATTTTTCAATGACAAATAGATGCAATGCTTGTGCATTTACCTTACCAAAGTTACCTTACCAAAGTTTTCAAAGTAACAGAGTGAAGATTGCATAGGTTTCAAAGATTTGTGAAAAGCATCCTATTTGAAGAAGTAAGAAAATTCAAAAACCAACAAAGATGATTCAAGAAGAATCAAGTAGGGCTTTAGCCACTAGGGGAAGTAAAGATTCAGAAGAAGAGAAGAAGGTCAAAAGGAATTACTTAGATGAGTTTGTCGCTCTACTTGCTGGAAAAAATAAAAATAAAAATGTTAGTGACGAGTACTTATCAAACTTCATGTTGAATTCTAGGGACCCTGTCACTCCTGGGTATTTTGGTTATCACTTGTTTAATTAATTTTATAGTAATAAAGATAGGAAAATCTGTTTATAAAATCCCTGGACATTAGGTTTAGCTGATTTAATAGTCCCAGATGTCTTCCTAGATGCAGACTTGTTGGTTGAATTGGCTAGAAGGTATGACAGTCTCCAAAACCATCAGAAAGCATGATGAGACGACCCTAGTCACCATGGATAGGGCTTCCTTTATGAAATAATTTGGTATATACCATTCCTATACTACAAATATTGACCTAACCAAATTGAAAGAAAAGTATGATAGAGAGGTCAATATGGTAAAGAATTTGATCCAAGTTCACATGTCTAGGTCAAATAGAAACTATGTAGCCCCACTACCACCTTCTAAGGGTGCACCATATGAGTTCAAGGATCTAAGATATTACATGAAGTATTTAGCATATGGGCTATGTAGAGCAATGGGAATTGATGGGCATATTGAGAAAATGCCTACAGATTTATTGATGATCATCCTTGACATCCATAACTCCCATGTAAATACTAATTTTGACTATATTTAGTATATTATTGATAGGATACATGAGGGCCTTATAAGTATATATAATAATAATAACCCAAATTTCATGTATTATTCAATTCGAATGCATTTGATTCTATTCCACAACATAAAGAGCATGGATACTAAGAATTTGAGACCAAGGACACATTTTCAATTTAAGGAAAACCCTATGTAGTTCTGGATTAGGGTTTGGAACTACACATCTAATGAGAATGAGTTTTGTGGTTTTCAAAATTGGATTGTACATCCAATTCTAACTTTGTTGGGTACCATGACCAGGTTAACAATCAAGGTGCTAGAAGGCTTCTTAGGCCTTGTGAGTATGTTGATAAGTAGCCAGTGGATCACAATTGGGGAGATTTCTATTTGGAAAATACCTACATGATAATCAAGGTCTATGGATGTTATTAGCCCCCAGATTTTTTTCCTAGGTTTTTTCCTCCAAGGATTGCCTTAATGGAATTCATCTAGCAACTCATATGGATAAAAAGATAACACTTGGCCCCACATAGGAAAGTTACATTTACACCATGACAGTTTAGTGTTATGGATTTTACTATTGGGAAGAAGGCCATGGAGGTAGTAAATAAGTGGTTGGGTCATTTCAGGATGAGCATGGCCATATACAAATATGTGGACCCTGAAGGTTTCATCAAAAGTGCCAAGAAACTGTTAACCCCAAGTTTCACTACCATCAGGGAACATGAAGGGTATTATGAGGAAGATGTTATCAGAAATTTTCTTGAGGATGAAGAGGTAGCAAGAAGAGCTGCAAAATACTTGGATTTGATTCATTTGGAGAAGGAGATGAAAAAGCCAGGGATTCCTTTTGGAGGTTTCTTCCCTAGATTTCCTTATATAACTAGGATTAAAAAGATGATCGAAATGTATGATACTTTGTATAATTAACTAAAGAGTAAGATAGAGGAGAAACAAAGGGGCCCTAAAAAGAACTCGTCCTCTGAGTATGAGGAAGATAGTGAAGGAGGTCATAGGATTTATAGTCCACCTTAGTCAGATGTGCCACCTAGTTTCAAACAGATCTCAAAGGCTCATGACACTAAGGAAACAAGTGAGCCTCCAAGGAAAAATAGAGAATAGAATAGGGAGAGCCTTCTCAATCAGGAACACAAGAAAAGAAAAAGGATAGAGTAAGTGCCTTGATCATTGGTGATAGGTAGCGCCATCACCAATTAAGGAAAAATATCATTGAAGGCAAGAAAAAATAGAAAGAAGTCCAAGAAGAGGTGGAATTGCCCCTTCAACTATGCAAGGATGAAAGAGAACTATATCAAGAGGAATTTTTGAATGATGATGTGTTAATTAAAATTGATGAGTTCAAGAACTTTCTTATCTAGAGAAAGCAATAGGAGGTTGGATCTCAGTGGCAGATAATAGAAGGTAGTACCTTGGGAGATGAAGCCCTGCAGGCTTTGAAAGCCTATGACTCTAAATCAAAGACCATCACACCAGAGGAGGCTAGGAAATCGATCAAGTCTAGTGGAATCTTGCTTGTGCCTGGATGGGATTTAGTCTCTGCATTCATCATTGATAAGATCAAGAAGAAACTAGAGGCTAAATTGTCTTCTAAGACCCAACTAGGAGAAACGATAATGGGGTGTGGATTTGATACAAGATCCAAAACTCTAGCTATGTGGTCCCTGGCTCCAAGAACAAAAAATCCATCTTTGGATAGTGTATAAGAAAAGATGGATGGGGAAAAGATTATTTGGACTGTCCATAACACCTCTAATCTGGAGATCTCCCAAGCTGTTACCCACTTTTCCTGCCTCAATGAGGCAAAAATAGAGCAATTGTCAGCAAGGTATGAAAGGATCTTCGATGAGTCAATTACTAAGGAAAAGGATATATATAAAAATGCTTGATGTAGATCAAGGCATTGTAGGGGTAGGTAGAAGCCATGAACAAGTAGTTAGAAGAGGCCCCCAAAGCTCTTCCTCCTCTAGCCAAAGAGGTTTCTTCTGTATAGACAGATTTCACCGAGGACCTTCTACAAGATATAGAGAAAGTAGATAAGGACAAAAATGAGGTTTTGATAAGCTTCTTGCAACATAGAATAGATATTCTAAAGGGCATGTTTTACACAGTGCACAAGGAATACATTAAGTTACCTGATCTAGAAAAGGAGGTAAAAGTCCAAGTAGAAAATTTGGACCCTTTGTTTAGTGTTTGGTTAGGTAGGGCATCCTTGTTTGAGAGGTTCTAGGCATTTAAAACCCAAGGGATAGATCTTCCTAAATTAGTATGTCAAGTTTGGGAGATGATAGAATAGATTGACACATCTTTGTCCTTTTTCAAAGGAAAATCCAATCAAGTCCAAGAAAGGGTAGTCATGTTTGTTCTTGATTCAATAGGTTCATCCCTCAAATCAAAAAGGAAAATGATGAGATCAAGGTTGTTGAGGAATGGAGAGGAGAGTTTGATACTTTTTTTCCTAAGAAAGAGGCATTCCTAACAGAGGAGAATGTCCTAGATATGGACAGCTTTAATAAAGCCTTAGATGAAGCATTTAAAGTTGAAACAGACTTTGTCAAGTTTGCTACAAATGTGAAGGCTATTACTAACACCAGATGGGAAAGATAGATGAAGCAGCTAAAGAATATTCAAAGCTTCAGGTGGCCAACAAAGGATGAGGTCATACTCTGGGACAATATCACCAAGACAAAGAGGAAGAAACCAACAACAATTGATTTGGATGTGATAGATGAGGAGTGACTAGCACTTGGCACCTGATCAATGAGCACAAGGAGGGTAATCATCATCAAGACTAGTGTAAGTTAGCCTGTATTGGTGGTCACTAGGTCTCATAAAAACTTTAATAGGTTATCCTAAATATCAGTGAACAAAGGTGCCAACTGTAAAAGATTTGGAATGATTTCATATTAGCTACTCAAGTTTATTTCTTCCACCGACTGAAAATTGTAACTACATGTTTTGTATTTTAGCACTTTTTGCTTTGCCTAGCTATCTGAAGCTTGTTGCATCTAGTTTCTTTTAGGATTCCAAGATGTCTAGTGCATACTATATATAGCAAGTTGTAATATTTTGTAAAGGATGGTGTATCCACAACTGTGAGGTAGATTTTTGAATTTTGACTAGTTTTAATCTTTTTGTCATTCTGAATGTATTGAGTAGAGATATTTTAATAAAATAAAGTAGAAGTTCTTGTTTCATATATATGATGTCTTCATGTATTTTTGTTTTATTTCTTGTTTATTAAATTTGTAAGGCATTTTAAATACACTAGTTATAAGGTAATTGTGGGATTGTTTTTAAGTTTCTTTCAAGGATAGAGTAATTCTTAAAGTAGTTTTAGAGGGCTAAATATTAGTATAAGAATCTGATACATGGATATGGGTATGAAAAAATGGCTTGTAAGGAATTTCATCTGAGATCTATATGTGTTTTCATTAAGAGGCTTATGTGAATATATATTTCATTTGTGTCTTTTCCCTGGATTAGGCACTGGTCTAGATTTGGATAATAGTTATCATCATCAACATTAAATCTAAACAATCCTTTTATATTTATTTTTAAGAACATAAATTTTTATCATTTGTATTGAAGAATACAAGTAATTTTATTGATTCCTTGAAGAGTGAATCATTAGGTCATCCTGACTGAGTTTAGAACTTGAATAGAAGAAGGATGAGAATCCTTATGTCATTGGTATTTGCTCTTGTCAAGTTCATGGTCTGGTTTGTAAAAATCTACATAAGATTGGTTATATTCATTTGTAGAATGCGTTATCAGTTGTTGCAGTAAAAGGGAGAAGAAAATTAGTGTAAATCATTGATCCACTGTCAAATTTACTGAGAAGTAGTAAATTGTAAAAGGTACAACCACCTGAGTCTTTGGAGCTAAAAGGAGAAGGTGGATTAAATCCTCATCAATTAGAATTTCCCCTCTCATTTTTACATCCATATATACATCATCCATAATATATATACACATTCACACAAGATATCATACTTTAATTATGCATTCAAGCAAGAAAGTAATCAAGTAAATCCTCAAGATCGTCAAGGCATTCTTCTTCCTCTTCATCAAGCATTGTGGAAAACTAAAAATTCCATCATTCAAGGATTTGGATTCATGATTTCCCACTATGTTTTTGTGGATTTCAAGCTATTGTATAAACACTTGTGATCACACCCAAAGAGGCATTACATCATCAAGGTATAAAGTGATTCATATCTCAGATATTTCATCTTTCCTTATGTAATTTCAATTTAATTTTGAGGTTGATTCCTAAATAGGGGTTTGACCAAGGAAAACCCCTTTCCACAACCATTTTTAGTTTTACGTGTGTAGAAATAAGTTTCAGGACTTTCAGATCTAGATATAGGAAGTGAAGGTGCTGACTCAGAAACCCAAAAAGTTTCATCAGATTCAGAGCTACTGGGAACAAGTTGACTTCTCAACTTGTCCCTAAAAAAATGACTTGTTCGCCAAAAACCAACTTTTCCCTATCATCTTTTAGTGAAATTTCTGGTGCATAAAGATACAAGTCTCAATTTTTCTAGCTCTGAGGTTCCAATAGGATTTGACATTCCGACCATTGTCAAATTTAGTTTCAAAGTACCATCCACTTCATCTCATTTCCAGGTGCATTTGTTCTTACTTCTTTTCCCTTGCCTATACTTTATCAAATCACATTTATCGTAAGGAAATCAAATCCTCATTGAGCATATATCTTTCATTAATAACCATCCTCCTTTTGTTAATCAGATTTCCTTTGTGAGGGTTTGTATTTCCAATGTATATAAGATCTTGGTGACTGATCTACATCTTTTCATTTCTTTCCATTTTATATTATACATTTTGGTGAACCCAACGTATGACATTTCCATTCTGATTTTGGTGTTAGATTACCTTTCTATGTATTTAGATATCTAGATCTACTTTGTATATATTTTCATCATATTGCTACAATTTATGCATTGGGATATTTTTTTGGTTAGATCCACCTTGTTTAGATTTACTTTGTATGCATTTAGATCTTGTTTTCATACATTGCAATGTCACATTCTTAGCCACCTAGATATAATATAGATACATTCATAGATTCATTGCAGTCTTGCATTTCATGTTTCAAAATAATGACAAAAAATATATACAAAAATATGTCATTTCATGCACCAAATCATAAAGCTCATTTCATTTATTGTTTATGCACTTAAAATAAGAATATAATTTCATACATTTTGCATATTACATCATGAATATTTTCTATAGGTTAATCTCTTTTTTTCTCTCGTAAGGACCCTCCTTCTCATGAGGACTATTAAGCCTGACTTCATTCCAATTCATGGCTTTGATAATATTGTTAAGAAAACATTGGATATTATCATATTACCTGTTAAAGTAGATCCAATTATCCTTGACACTCCTATTCATGTGATTCTTGGACCTCTTAACTACATTATTATTTTCGGATGCCCTTGGTTACATGTTGTTGATGTTTTTCCTTCAAACCTTCATTGTAAAGTCAAGTTCATTCATGAAAATGTTCTTATGTACAAAATTATTGTAGATGATAGAATGAATATTTGTTTGCACACTAAATCAAACCATAAATCTGTGTCTCTCGAACAAAAAATAGATCATGAACCTAAGGATGACACTTCTCCTACTAGTGTCCTTTAGGATGATGATTGGAGATCCCTAGATTTCACGCCAACTTATGCTGGAGAATACAAAGTCAAAAAATTTGACTCTCAACAATCTAAATATGACCAAGAATCCAACACAACAACTCCTCCTCCCACTAAGCTTAGTAAAATTTTTGTTGTTGTTTCTAATCCTAAGGAATCCTTACATTATATTAAGCCCGATTGTTATGACATCATGACTTATGATGCTCCATTGAATTTTTCTAATATGGATTATTGTTAGGGTTTGGGTTATTATTTATTAGAAAAACATGGATTCAGTGGCGATGGATGTGGAAAACATGAAAAAGGAATTCAAGTTCCCTTAGAAAATGAGGTACATGATAAATTCTTTTGGATTAGGGTTTAATCCTTATAAGAAACCAAAATTAGTTACTCTCAATGTTAACACCATCGTGTATCACAATCCCAAATGTGGTCTAGGATGTGCCCAACAAAGCATTGAGAATAGTGAAAAAATTATTCGAGCAATTGGTTTTGAGTCTCCTCCTTTATCCACATCTTCTCCTTTATCATATAACACTTCTATATCTACCTTTAATCAAGACGTCATTTTTCCTAACCTTCTTCAAGCTAAGTTGATTACTAGGCCCAAATGAAAAAAGAAACATAGTAAAAATCTTAAGAAGCTTCCTTTTTGTATGTATCACCGATATCATGATCACTCTACAAATGAATGTCAATCCTTGCATTAAAAAATTCAACAACTCATTGATAATGATTTTATTTACATATCATGTCGCAATGAATTATTTTTCAATCCTGATTTCTTTGAATAACATTTAGGTTCATATTATGTTGCTCCACACTATGTCGCATTATTAGCTTATCCCTTGGGGGCTCATTTTCATGCATGGTGTGATCATACTTTGTGAGTATCATAATAGGTCCTCCTTATTCTTATCCTTGTCTCCACACTTAGGGGTAAAGGGTACTATATCAATCTCTCTCATCCTCTCTAAGGATTCACTTTTCCCTTGGTTAAAGTAGTATATCTATTATGTGATATCCAATCTTACATAGATATGTTGTTTCACATTAAGCAATCTCTTCTATACAAGAGATGTGCATCCTTTATCATAACCCCTTCATTTTTTTTAAATTGGGTTTCCATGGTAATAAAATCCCTTGCCTTGGAGATTAAAAGTGTGTCATCCTTCCTTAAAGACTCCCTTTACCTAGAAATAGGGAAGGTGTCAATTCTTCCTTTGTTATTCATAATCTCTTTTCAACATCCTTCAAAAGGATCCCTTTTACAATCCTTGCATGGTATCTCTTTTCATTCATCATTTCCTTGACCTCATAGGAGTTGTGACCTCTTTGAATTGGTCTAGGGGTTACTTGTGGATACTATCTTGGTGTTAAAAGTGATTTATCCTTTTTCATCTTTTCCTTACGATTTCAAAAAAGTACCTATTTTACCATCTTAAGGGGGGCATACATGGCCTCCTTATTGTAAATAATTTAAGTATGATAGGTAGAGTACTGTGTAGGATCCAATCTTGCTCCAAAATCAAATTAACAAGGGGTTAGTAGCACCTATTTACAATGGGGGAAAACAATTAGAATGATAAGAACAAATCCATGGACAGTAAAATAATAAGAAATCAAAGAGGAAAATGAACGAATGCAAACCCTGATGGTTGAATCTTCTATTTAATCTCTCTAATCCTTTTGAAATAGTGTGTATGGTGCTCAGTATTGGTATCGATAGTGTCTATGACTTGGGAGTGTTAATAAAATGATATCGATTATTATCACAAGAATGCTTTGATGCTTCGTACAAGAATCCTGTAGAGTAAGTGTGCATAAAATATTGAAATCTTGGATCCTTCAAATGGTTGTGAAGAATTGATTATGTAGTATATGTAAAATGATTTGGATGGTTGAGATCGATCCCAGAGATTAGATAATGAATGGTTGAGATCAAAAGGAACTGGAGAATCAATCAATAAAATCCACCTCTTCAACTAGGAGAGAAGAGGTGATGTTTTTGTTAACTGAGGAGAAACCAATAAACTCCACCTCTTCAACTTGGAGAGAAGAGGTAATATTTTAGTTAGCTGAGGAGCAACCAGTAAAATCCACCTCTTCAACTTGGAGAGAAGAGGTATTGTTTTAGTTAAATGAGAAGCAACTAGTAAGCTCCACCTCTTCAACTTAGAGAGAAGAGATAATGCTTTAGTTAACTAAGAATTTTATCACGAGTTACCTTTTTGAACTTGAGAAAGGATTTATTTGAATGTTTAATTAATTTTTATAATTAAAGTATTCGAACATATGATAATTGAATTCTTTTTATTTAGAATTGAATTATTGAGTGAAATTAAGTTAATTCAATGAAATTAATTTAATTAGATGAACTAAATAATAATTTTAAATATTTAAATTTAAACTTTAGGAAATTGAATTTAATTAATTAATGAAGATTAATTAATTAAGGTTATTTAATTAAGTTAAATTAATTATTTAATTAATGTTTGGGAAATGATTAAAATGATTTGGGGAATAGATTTAGAAGAAATAGATGATTGATTAATGATTAAAAAACCATTAATTAATAGATGAAAATTTGTGTTTTAATGTATGGTTGCAAGTATGTCCATTTTAGGGTGTCTACATTTTCCCCTCTTTGATGCATTGTGGCTTATCTCATTGTGTCAAAGAATCTTCTATTTTGATCCTGCCCTGACGATAGTAGGTGTATTTATGCCCCTTCAACAAATTTGAGTGAAAAGTCATGAAAGGAGCGTCAATATGTTGATACTGCAAAATGATTGTTTGGGCATTTGGTATTGTGTAAAAATAGTTAAATATGCTCCTGATATCGGTTGTGAAAGTTTTTGGGGCCTAGGATGATAAATAGGGCTCCTTGAGGAGTTAGGGTTTCCTTCAATTTCTTATAAATAGCTTTTCGGCCCTTTCATTTGTCACTTTTCATCTTGGAGCTCCTGATTCTCTAGTAAGATTTGCTTTTGATTTCCTTTCTTTTCTTGTTTTCGTTTGAGCGATGGCGGACCTTCCGGGAGTCATGCACTTATCTGATCAAGTTCGTACCTTTCATTGTCTAGTTGGCTCAAGCCGTGTGGTGGGTATCTTATCACTTGCGTATTTATTGCTTGTCATTAATGCATTTAATTTCAATTGATTTTTTGTTGTTTTTGTAAATGTGTCATAATTGCAGGTGATTTTTCTATATTTGTGGATTGGATACCGCAATTGATGATTCTATTTCACATTTGATAAGTGTACCATAGTAGACTGTTTTAATTCTACAATCACTAGTTGTGTTACACAATTAAAGTTTAGATGGCACAATTTATTTAAATGTTCCACATCTAATTTTTTGTTTCACAAATGATCTGATATACTATATATATGTTCATTTTGCGCATGTCTAATTTTGTTTGTCGACCCTGGCACTGATCATTGTATGTACTTTTGTTTTGTAGATTACTGGTGACATTATGCGGTGTCGAGAGTCTAGACCAGCAGGTTCAGTATATCATTTTTAGTTCTCTTAGGATGAGAGAGTCGTTATTAAAGACATAGTGTTCTAGCTAAATGTGGGCCTTTGATTTAGCAGTACACTTCAACATGGTCATTTCTCTTCAATCACATATAGAAATGAATATAGATTAATTCATCCTGCATGTGTGAATGAATCAACCTATTTCCTTCTAGAAGGCAGGAGTATGAGCTTGCTCTCAGATCATTGCAAGCTTAGTGACTACACACTAACCTAAACGAAGGATTTAAAAGCTATATGCTGAAAGTAAAATGCTGATTAATCTAAATGATTA
>MU223426.1:3751391-3764703 GCA_018584345.1 Thuja plicata | reverse complement strand
TGATAATGAACTTGTGTCCATTAGAAGATGAGGGGTAAATCTACCCAATTAGATCAAATGCCCATTGTTGAAAGGGCCAGTGTGTTACAAAAGGAATGAGCTCCCTTGCTGGAGCATGTATAAGATTGCCATGCAGCTAACATTTCTTACAATTTTTTGTGAACTTGATAGCTTGTTTCTCCATATCTGGCCAATAATACCCTACTCTAAGCAATTTTTAGGCTAGAGTCAGACCGTTAGAATAAGAACCACAAATTCCTTTGTGAACTTTAGACAATGCATGTTTAGAATCTTCTTTTTCTAGACACCTAAGAAAATTACCATCTAATCCTTGCCTATACAAATCATTGGCCACAAGAACATACCATGAGGCATTGTGGATGAGGTGTCATTTTTCATTTTTGGTTAGTCCATCAGGAATGATCTAATGACACAAGTAAGAGTAAACATGGTGATAATAGGAGGATTCCTATTCAATGACTGAACAGACCATTTGGGAGTCAGGGGAGTTTTAGGAAGGGAAATGGATTTCTTCCACTAGGACCTCATAACAAAAATCATCCTCTTATTGCTGCGAGGAAGCTAGTGTAGCCCCGACATTAGCTGCTCTGTTATGTACCCTTGGGACTTGTTGAAATGTGATGTAAGTGAAATATTTCTTAAAGTCATCAACCATTCATTTATAAGGCATGATTTTTTCATCCTTAGTTTGGTATACATCATTGATTTGGTTGATTAAAAGTTGAGAGTCACCATGGACATGTAACTCAGAAACATTCCATTCAAGAGCTAGTTTGATTCCATTTACCAGTGCTTCATATTCTGCTATGTTGTTTGTACAAGGAAACATGAGCTTGTACACCTTTGGAATGGAATAGTTTTGAGAATTCAGAAACAAAATCCTTGCACCTGAACCTTGTTGCATGAATGATCCATCGAAGAACATTTTCCAGGATCTGTGAGTGATGTGCAAAATAGATCCATCTGGGAACTCAGCATTGATTGGTTCATTATCATGTAGTGGAGCATCAGCCAGTTGATCTATGATTGCTTTCCCTTTGATCACTTTACGATCAATATATTCTATTTCAAATTCACTAAGAAGCATAACCCACTTAGCCAATCTTCCAGTGAGGGTAGCTTTACTTAGGAGATACTTCAAAGGGTCAATTTTAGCCACCAGTTTGATTGAGTGAGCCAACATGTAGTGACACAATTTTTGAGATGCAAAGACTATTGCTAGGTATGCTTTCTTGATCATAGAGTAGTTCATCTCATAGGACACCAATGTTCTACTGATATAGTATATAGCATGTTCTTTCCTATCTTTATCTTCTTGTGCTAGCAGTGCCCCTAGTGATGTTGAGGTAGCTAAAATGTACAAAATCAATGGTTTTCCTTGTTGAGGTGGCATGAATATGGGTAGGTTATCCAGGTACATTTTGATTTGAGTGAAACTCTTGTCACATTCTTCACTCCATTGATAGGTAATGCCCTTGCGTAGAGTCTTGGTAAATGGTTGTGCTCTATTAGCCAGCTGTGAGATGAACCTTCTGATAGACTAGATTCTCCCTTGTAGTGTTCTCATTTGGCTTATGTTCTTGGGAGGTGACATTTCCAGTATCGCTTGCACCTTTTTAGGATCAACTTCTATGCCTTTAGCTGAGATAATGTAACCCAATAGCTTTCCAGAGGTAACACCGAATGCACATTTCTTAGGATTCAACCGTAATTTAAACATTTCCATTCTGTCCATGATTGGGCCTAAATCTTGTAGGTGTAGAGATCATTTCTTTGATTTAGCAAGGGTATCATCCACATAGTATTCCATGGTTTTGTGCATCATATCATGGAAGATAGTTGTTATTGCCCTCTAATAGGTAGCTCCAGTATTTTTCAAACCGAAAGGCATGACATTCTAGCAGAACGTTCCCCAGGCACATGTGAAGGTAGTCTTTTCTTGATCCTCAGGAGAAATCTTGATTTGAATGTACCCTGAGAAACTATCCATGAGATAATACATTTCATACCCAGTAGTCATATCTACAATCATGTCAATGTTAGGCAAAGGAAAGTCATCCTTTGGACATGCATTATTGAGATCCCTAAAATAAGTGCAGACTCTGATGGATTTTTCTGGCTTTGATACTGGTACAATGTTGGATATCCATTCTACATAGTCAATAGCTTGGATAAATCCAGCTTTGAGTAGCTTTTCCAGTTCAGCCTTGATAAGTAATGCAACATGAGAGTGCATTTTTCTAAGTTTTTGTTTTACTGGTTTTACTCCAGGAGCTAATGAGAGATGATGCATGATAAGATATGGATCTAAACCAGGCATATCTGAGTATGTCCATGCAAATTTTATCTTCTTCTCTTTAAAGATTTAGCTACATGAATGATGTGTGGATGGTCCTCAGTGCCAATATTCACTGATTGAGTTGGCTCTATGAGTACTAATGATCGGTATTGTAAATGACTAGGCAAGACATCAAGAATCCCATCCTCAGGCACCTCAAAGAGGTTTTCACCTTTGGATGCATCTTTTTTTTTTACTATTTTGGGTTTTGAAACTGCCACAATATGGTTTTTTCCTTCAGACCTTTTTATTTTTCTCATTTTTATCTTATAACTGAGATACTTGATGTCTGCTTCAGTCATACTCACACTAGGTTCACTGGTGGAAGAAGTGACAGGTTCAGCGGCATTAAGATAGTGGGCTAAAGCATATTCATTGGGAAATGTAGGCATTTCAGCAGGTTGTCCTTGTAAGGACCAATCAATGAGTTTAGGATGCATTAGCGGCAAAGGTTCACTACGTTTGAGGGTTTTCATGATATGTTCATTGTAGATGGTGATTGTTAAGTAGATTCCTAGACCTAAACCTTGTATAGATGTGTTCAAATTAGAAAGAGACCTAACAACATCATCGAAGCCCATGTCAAAAATAGGAGGTCCCAATTTGTCTGATCTAACATCTAAGCCTTCACCTACTTTGTGTGTGGTCTCCATCTTTATGTCTAAAGTGCCCTCTGACAGACTGTCAAACTCATATTAATGGGATTCTATTTCATCATTAGGTTTCATATCAAGGACATGAGTGAAATCCACTCTTTTCCCCCAGTTTGGATGAGTTCTACCTAAAAACTCTGCTATGGTTAGACTATGTTCTTCTGTATCCAAAGCTTGTTCAGATTTAGTAGTTTCTGACTGATCAGAAGTCATTGATGATTCCTCTAGAACATTCTCTTTAGTAGCATTGACCTGGGGTTTACCTTCATCAAATAGAAGAGCCAAAATATTTGGAGGAATGGGAAAAGGATATGCATCTTCTACATCAAAATCATCTGAATCATCCCAGTTGACAGTGGGTGTGTCAGTGCTTTCTACTGTTGTGTTTTGTTCTTCCAGAACCTGATGTCCCTTTCCTTTATCTAGGTGATTCTTCTCTCTTTGTTCTTTCTTGGATATGAACCCTAGGCCCGTTTTGTCTCTGGGTCATCTATAGTCAGCAAAGATAGGTTCTTTAAGACCATTTTGATTAGGTCCAATGGGTCCTTTACCCAAATAACCCATTTTACAAGCCACCTTATACCCCATACCAAATTTTTTTGGGGGTATTACACGTTGTTCAACTTCAGTATCTTTAGGTTCTTTATATAACCAAGCCAGAATGGATCTTTCCTCCTGTTCATCTTCTAATGGTGTGTTGGCTTTAACAAAGGTCTCATCATAGATTTCTTGGGATGTTGTTGGTTTCATCTCTTCTGATGGTTTTCCATAAGACCTAGGTGATCTGGGAAGAGATGTGAGTGACAGTACGGGTTCTACTATGTATCCACCCATACCTGTGTCCTTTATCTTGAGTTTCTTTTCCATTTCCTTCAGTAAATTTGTAGCTGATTCAGAGTTGGATGCCTCACTATTATGCAGGACAAGGGTATTCGCTACTTGTCTTAATGCATTATAGGCATAACTAGCGTCTGTAGGAATAGTTACTTCTACACCATTGAATGAGAATTTGATGCATTGATGAAACGTTGATGGAACTACCTGCATCTCATGGATCTAGGGTCTTCCCAATAGAATGTTGTAGGCCAATGGGAGATCCAAAACTTGGAAGGTAACATCCCTCTCAATAGGACCTATTCAGATTGGTAAAGTTACGAGACCTTTAGAAGATCTTTCTTATTCATCATACACCTTGATAGTGATTTTCTTTTTAGGATCAATGACATTCTCTAAAAGGCCCAGTTTATCGATCAACCTGTATCTACATATATTTAACCCTGCGCCTCCATCTATCAAGACCCATTTGACATGGTGTTTATGGATCAAGACTTTGACATGCAAGGGAAGATTATGTGGATGACTTAAAGAGTTTTCATCTTCTTCTGAGAATGATAGGTAATGTGGTGAGGTCAAGTGACCCACCATGGATTGAAAATGATCTAGATCCAAGTCCTTAGGGACATTGGTAGTTGATAGAGCTTTATCTAGGACCTCTTTGTGAGATGGAGAGAGTTTGAGCAATTCAAAGATTGAAATTTGGGCAGAGGTTCTCTGCAATTGCTCGACGATGCTATAGTCCACAATATTGGATGAAGTTAGTTGTTTGGACTGTGAGACTTTAGAGGTACCCACAGTGGTTTGTTTGCTAAGAGGTACCCAGGATTTGGATACCGATGGTTTATTGGTAGATGGTGAAGGGTTCAAAGATCCAGAACCCCCCAGGGTGACCTTTTCTTGTGCTCGAGTCACTGCGTTGGTCGATCTAGACTCTTTCTCTTTCAGCTAGACGATGATGACATTGCATTATTTAGAATGAGATGGATCAAGCATGTTGATGATGTTGTATTCATCATTAGAATAAGTGTGATTGATTTGAGCACCTTTCTTAGAAGTTTCTCCTTTGTGATGTTCCAGGAAAGGATCTTTGAATGCCTTATGATCAACATTCTTGTTGTGATTATCAACCACAATTATTTTTTTATCAATGATATCTTGGATCTCATGTTTGAGCCTCATGCAATTAATTAATTAATCAAGTAAGATGATCGATTAGGACCTAGGGTTTAGGTCAGATCAGTTTGAATTCAATAATTTCCTGTTTGATTTAGGACTTAGGTTTAATCAAGATTAGGGTTTCTTGATTAATTGTTGAGATTGGGGGTCTAGGATTTATGTGACCATTTTTAGGTGATTACACATAGGATTGTATTGGGTTACATACATACCCGAGATCATGACCAATAAGGGTTCGATCTCTATTTTATTATAGAGGTGACACTCGGACACCTGTACCTACTAATACATTTGGGCCTCATTTTTTACCTTCATTTTTTACCAAAGGTCATTTTGGCTTGTGATGTTCACTTTTGTATTTGTTTATGTCCCAAAAAGGTCAAAATTTTGACTCCAATTAAGTTTATTCTAGAAATTTTGACAAAATCAAGATATAAACAAAAAAGAAAAGAAAAGTGATCAAACTCACTTCATTCTATCTCAGCCAGATTACATACAGGAGGAAGGGTTTGAGCATTGTGCATTGTCTGAATATTGGTATGTCTAAATACTCCTTAAAATCTCTAGATAACTTGTTTGATAATCTTTATTTTACTCACAAGATAACACAAAGCTACATTTTCCTAGTTTTATTGGTTGTACTATATCTTGAAATAAGAATAAATATATCACTCAGCTAGATTAGTTCATATTATGAATCAAAGAAAACCAATGGGGCAAAGGATTTATGTGATCTGAGTTGGATTCTAGATGATTGTGTAATTTTTGAAGTCTACAATGGGATCAAACCATAAGTTAAATTGTTGTTCTTGATTTCCTTTTCCTTGAGAGATGATGTTGGTGTGCAATATATACGGTTGCCCTGGAGTGTTTCCCAGGAATTCCATATCTACCTCATCTTGTAGCTCTCCACCTGAATGAAATTGTGCTATTAATTTGTTAGATGGTCATACAAGAAAAGGAATATCCAAGTTTCAAAGGCAGATTGGATGGTTGAATCATTAAAAATATGGGTGATAATTTAAAGTTTGAAGGATTGATTCTTTTAGGTGTATTTTGCTTGAGTGCAGGGATAATAATATAGATTCTTATAATGATATTTGTTGGAACTTTATTTTATGGGTTTTTAAGAACTTCATTTTGTGATTTAAATAATATATTTTTATTAACTTTATCAGATTTCCATAATTTTTATTGTTGAATGTGTCGACACCCTAAAATTGACATATTTGTGACCTTACATTAAAAACACTAATTTTTATCTATTAATGGTTTTTAATCATTAATTAATCATCTATTTTCTTCTAAATTCATTCCCCAAATCATCTAATCAAATCCCCAAAATTAATTAAATAATAATTATTTTTAATTAATTAACCTTAATTAATTAATCTCTATTAATTAATTAATTAAAGTCAATTCCCTAAAGTTTAAATTGAAATATTTAAACTTACTAAATAAATTCTTCCAATTAAATTAATTTCAATTAATTTAATTTAATTTCATTCAACAATGCAATTCTAAATAAAAAAGAATTCAATTATCTCACATGTTGAAAACTTTAATTACAAAATTGAATTAAATATTTAATTATGTGCAAAGTGATAACTCTTCATTAGATCACATGGGTTACTCCACCCACCTCTTCAGTTCACATGGGTTTCTCCACCCACCTCTTTAGTTCTAAAGATAACTCAAAATTAGCTCTTCAGTTAACCAAACTCTATCTCCTCTCTCCCAGTTGAAGAGGTGGAGTTTACTGATGGCTTCTCCAGTTCCCTTTGATCCCAAGCATTCATCCTCCTATCTCTGGGATTGATCTCAACTGTTCATCTCATTCTCAATTCCTATATAACAAACCCTTCATAACCATTTGAAGGATCTAGGATTTTAAGCTCACGTGCACCATTACTCTGTGAAATTTGTTCAAGCATAAAGCTATCTTGCGATCAAAACAATTCAATATCATATTATCGACACTGTCAAGTCACAGATTCTTCCCACACCAACACTGAGCATCACATAAACATCATTTTAGAAGGAGTACATAGAGACAATAGACGCTTTGAGAATTTTCGGTTTGCATTCATTTGTGTACCTCCTTTATTTCTTGTTATTTTATTGATTCATAGTTTCATTATTAGTAGTTATTCCATTGATTTCCCCCATTGCAAAATGGTGTCACTAACCCCTCATTAATTCGAGCTTGGGTTACAGATTTTGATCCATGCATACATTTTGGTGAACCTGACGTGAATCAAACAACCCAAATATCACTTGCAGATGACAGAAAACCTTTTGGCCACAGCTGTACAGTTGCAAAATTCTTTTTTCATGCTTTTCTTAATATACTTGTAATTTCACAAACACTGGTATTTTACCGCAATTGAAGGAAGATTGACGCTATCATTGTAAGGGTTTCGCAATAACTTTCTATCATTATTCATAAGTACTTTTTCTTGCTTTGTGCCACAATTAACCGATCTATGTCACAATTGTTACCAGTTTACCATAATCGCACAGATTTTGCCACAATCAATCGATCTGTGTCATAATCGACAGAATTCTACCGCAGTTAAAAGTACTTTATCGCAATTAATAGAAGATTGCTGCAACTGATAGAAGATTGCCGCAATCAAAAAAATATTACCACAATTGATAGAAATATTGAAAATTGAATTGAACATCATTGCTTTTCTATCATAATTTGATTATTTTCTCTATTTTCTATAGGATTGATCAATGACGAATGACCAAAAAGGTAACTAGGCGCATCTCGGGTGCTAGATCAATAAGATCGGCCATAAGAAGGACCAAAAACTATCAAACACAACAAAGAGCCATCTTAGCCATCACAACAGAAGATCAAAGTGAAGCATACAAAAAATTTCTGGATTTAATCAAATTTTTCATAGATAAGTACAAGGTCATAATTAGTCTTAGCGGTCTTAACAATTCAGGAGTTGCGGGTTATTCTTCAATTCTTAATTAGACAATTTTTGGTACTAATCACTTTTGTTGACACCTTGTGGTGAGGAGAAGTTTAACAAAGTAACCAAAATCAATTCATTTATGATTTTTATACTTTAAAAATAACATTACATGCAAACTTCTTGAACCTCACATTTCCATATTGGTGCTTAAAATTGGCGCGGAGGTTAAGAATTGAACAAAGGCAAACAACATTTCAAATTTGGTACAATAAAACTAAACAAGCAATCATCATCTACTTTGGGATTTAAAAATAAACACTTGTGCTTGTATGGGTGATTATCTTAGTTCACATTTCAATCTTTGGGGTTTAAATGATTAACCTTATGTCTTGATTCTTTGGTGCGCTTGCACAATCTGTTAGATTAAACACCTTTATACTTTTTAGAAAGACCTGTTTGGGGAATGCACTTCTTCCTCAGAGAATGACCTTAAATCGGTAATCCTTCCGATTGGTATATAAAAAAGATGTGAACCAAAGTTTTGTTTTATATCTAGCCAAGCTCGGGTGAGGTGTGTTGATGATAGTCTAGATTGGGTGAATTATCCCTAAGGAGCCAGTGTGGTCAACTAGGCTCTTAAGTGAGTCACACACTTACAAAATGATTGGGTAGATGCCACGGACCCTACTAGAACCTTATTAAAATAGAGGCCAATCTAATTCACCTCCAAACAAATACCTTATTATAGTGCAAGGGGTTGCAGAATTTCCCCCCAAGATTCCCAACATATGTGTTCTAAGGTATTGTGTTAGTGAAAGAGATCTTCACTATCACGACAACAATATCGAGCAACAACAAAAAGATGGGCACCTATGTCATGGACCTTCGTGTCCTAGTTGTGTGATACTTGTTGTGTGAGCTAACATACATTCAAGCATTGGACCTATAATATTGTATTTGATAGCCAAAATTGCCTTAGATTGTCTGTCGCTACTCAGGGCACACAAAGGCACAACCTCATACCTACTACAACATAGAGGTAAAACATCACAAATAATCCCTAGTCTCAGACAGACATGCTAATCTAACAAGAGTAGATTCTTCAAACCAAAATAATAGACATGCAAAATCAAGGACAAACCAAATCCTACACCGTAGAGGATTTATACCCGTACCCCTTTGATCACTCTCTACACATGTCTCAATTTACCACTCACTTTAAAGGGGAAGTACCAACCCTGTTGAGCATATCCAAGAATTTTTTTCTAGTTGCATCGAGGTTTCACACGATGAGACATACTTAATGTGACTATTCCCACAAAGCTTAGCTAGACCAACAAAGTAATGGTTCTCACACTTAGGTCATGGCATTCTATCTTGGGGTGAATTGGCTTAAACATTCATCTCTCACTACCATCACAACATCAAGGACCTTTGTGATATCAAACAAAAAGATGGAGAGTCCTTTGTAAAATTCCTACAAAGATGGAGGAATATTGCAAACAGAATCACATATGATGTACCCAAGCAAAACCTCATAGTCATGTTCATTGACAATATAATTCTAGATATTTAATTTACAACATAATTGCAGCTAGCTCCAAACTTCAAGCAACTCATTGAACGAGGAGTTTGATGTGAGCAAAACTTGGTCAAAAAAGGTATCCTTTAAGATCCTACCTAGATCAACAAAAAGAAGACTGCAACGGATAAATCTAAATGGTGGAATAAAAAATAAAAATGTCACCACTGATGGTGTCATTGATGTGAAAATTGTCAACTATGCCCAACCAAAAGTGTCACTGCAAGGAGCACCTATGGCTAACCAAGAACTCATGGTTCCCACTCCACAAGTACATACTCAAAACCAACCACCCCCTATCCAAACAATCGTTGTCTTAAACAATCAACTTTTATGTGTGTCGAATTCATGGTTCCTTTTCTTTCCAATGATGAGCATTAGTAGCACCGGTTTGCAATGGTAAAATCAATACAAAAACTACTAATAACAAACACTTAACGTATCAATAAAATGTACAAGAAAATAAAAGGAAAACAAATGAATTCAAACTCAATTTCTTGAAGCTTCTATTGTATCTCTCTACTTCTTTTGAAATGTTTTTTTTGATGCTCAGTATTGGTGTGGGTAGCTTCTATGACTTGGGAGCATCAAGAATATGCTATTGAAATGTGTAATCACAAGATGGATTTGAATTCTAGAACCAATCTGGCAGAGTAATGGTGAATGAGAGCTTGAAATCTTGGATGTATGATCGCAAGAAGGCTTGATGCTTGAACTAGTCTGACAGAGTAATGATGCATGTAAGCTTGAAATCCTGGATGTATGTTCGCAAGAAGGCTTGATGCTTGAACCAATATGATAGAGTAATAGCGCACATAAGTTTGAAATCCTAGATCCTTCAAATGGGCATGAAGGTTTATTATGTAGGAATTGAGGATGATATGAACGGTTGAGATCAATCCCAGAGATAGGGAGATGAATGGTTGAGATTAAAGGGAACTAGAGAAGCCTTCAGTAAATTCCACCTCTTCAATTGGGAGAGAGGAGATAGAGTTTGGTTGACTGAAGAGCTAATTGTGAGTTACCATTTATAACTAAAGAGGTGGTTGGAGTTACCCATGTGAACTAGAGAGATGGGTGGAGTAACCCATGTGATCTGATTAAGGATTATCTCTTTTAACATAATTATTTATTTAATTCATTTATGTAATTAAAGTTCTCAACATGTGAGATAATATAATTATTTTTTATTTAGAATTGCTTTATGAAAGAAATAAAATTAATTTAATTGGAAGAATTAAGTTAGTAAGTTTAAACCTTTCAATTTAAACTATAGGAAATTGAATTTAATTAATTAATTAATGGTAATTAATCAATTAAAGTTAATTAATTAAATAAAATTAAATATTTAATTAATTTTGGGAATTTGATTGGATGATTTGGGGAATGAATTTAGGGGAAAATAGATGATTAATTAATGATTAAAAAACCATTAATTAATAGATGAAAATTAGTCTTTTTAATGTAAAGTCGCAAGCCTATCCATTTTAGGGTGTCTACATTTGGCCCTCTTTGATGCAATGTGGCTTGTCGCAGTGTGTCAAAGATTCTCTGTTTTGATCCTGCCCCAGCTTGCCCTGGTGATAGTAGGTGTATTTATGCCTCCTCAAAAAATTTGAGCGAAAAGTCACGACATGAGCGTTAATTTTTTGAAACTGCAAATTGTGAATCTAGGTAGCTGACTGATTCGGAAAATGCTTTATTATACCCATGATATTGGGTTTTGAAATTTTTGGGCTCCGGAAAGATAATTTTGAGGTCTTGGAGGAAATAGGGTTTTTTGAAAACCTCTATAAATAGCTAGGAGAGCCATTCATTTGTCACTTTGCACTCTAGAGGTCTGACAATTCTGGTGAGTTTGTATTTATTTTCTATACTTTTTGTGTCTTCTTTGAGATATGGTGGGCATTCTGGGCATTGTACATGTCTCTGAATAGGTTCATACTTTTCATCGGCCAGCTGACATAGGATGTCTGATGAGTGACCTTTTCCCCCTTATCATTAATGCTCATTAATTGCATTTTGAAAAAAATTATGTTTTTTAGTTTTTACACATACTACCGCAATAGGCTACAGTTTTGCCACAGTTGCAGTTTGGATGCCATAATTGCCGATTGCATTCCACAATCAATAAACATGTTGCAGTCAGTGGGTTTATTACCGCAATTTTTTGTTTCTTTCCACAATTGATGTTTGTTTTTCACAAAGGTGTTAAAAGTGTCGCATTTGTTTGTGGAATGCCGCAATTATTTTGTTAATCCTATTTTAACATGCATTAATGAATTGATGATACTTTTTCACTGACCTGTTACTGATACTTTGCTTTCTATTGTTTTTCATTTTGCTGGGACTATTCTTTGATGTTGGGAGTCAAGACCCTTAGGTTTGATTCCACACTTTCAGATTATTGAGGGTGAGAGACATTTTGAGGCAGTTAGGCCTCTACTGGATTTTTTATATGCCCAAGATCATGACCAACAGGGGTCTGATCTCGACCTTATTAGAGAGGTGTCATTCTGAGTCCTATACCTTTAGTTTACTGACTAGCGAGTGCATAGTCACTATAGGGGATGTGTATCGCATCCTACAAATTCCTATTCAGGGGGGCCTTGTTGAGTTTGATCGGGACGCTAGTGTAACTACTCTGTTTGAGATTTCTGGGCTGCCCCAAGATTAGCTTGGGATGTTTGATCCCTATGATATCCCATGGTCTAGATTTGGGTTGGGTCTAGATAGGTTGTCCACATTGTTAGGTAGTTTGATTTGTGGGATTTTGTATCCCGATCATCGCCAGCATGGATTCTCTGTTGGGTTTGGTGCCTATCTTCACAGTATGGTTCAAGATCATACCTTATATGCTTAGGGTTAGTGCATGTTGGCCCACATGTACTTCCATATGTTCTATGCTTCTTACCTCAAAGGTAATTCTCTTGGTTGTGGTGCCACATTGCTTCAGATATGGGCTTGGGAGCACATTGTAGTGTGCAGGCTTGTGGGTGCTCGGGATCTTCTTGCGGGAAGACCATATGTATTTATGTATGATGGTGCCATTGTTCAATCTCATATGGGACACTTGATGTTTTGGTGGCAACAGAGTGATATAATGTCATACTTTATTTGGAGGCCTTACAAGGATTGTCCTATTTGGGATGGAGAGCATGTGCATTTACCTTTCTCTCATCAATGGAGGTTCTTGATCGGCCATGTCAGTAGGCACATGCATATGATAGACTTCCACAACTTTGATAGGGTGTTGTGGTAGTTTGGGGAGAGGAAAGATGTGACTGATTCATATGCCTATTTTTCTTGTAGAACGCAAGATTGTACTCTTTGGGGTGCAGTCATTCCTCTGGATGTGACTATTACTGAGTTCTAAGGTATCATACCTGTTACATGGACTTGACAATCTGCTACTATTGATGATGGTATGTATTCTGAATCTACCCCTTCTTGATGTTTTTCTCTATTTTGATGTGTCCATACTTAGCTTATCTTTTCTACACTATTTAGATGTAGCTTTCTTTTGGATATTCCTTTATGTCGATCATGTATATGTTACTTATGTCTGAACTTGTTTAGTTGTAGGCACTACTCCATAGTACGATGCATGGTGGAAATCTACTCATCTGGAGCCACTCACTGATGTGTCATGGCCTATTTTTGGTAGATTTTTGAGGAGACCACGTCAGAGGTGGGGTCAAGGGAGGGATGGAGGTAGGGATGGGGGTGGTAGGGATGAAGGTCGGGGGAGAGATGGGGGTTGGGATGGTGG
>MU223426.1:3731869-3751366 GCA_018584345.1 Thuja plicata | reverse complement strand
GGGGTGCGGATGAGGGGTGGGTGGAGTAGTGGTTGGAGAGTTGGCTTGAGTGTCATCCTTGAGGATGAGGAGGCTATGGAGGAGGAGGCACCATAGTTGGTCCATAGAGTGCATCCTCACACTCCTGCTATGTTGGCTCCCTGGTTGGAGGATTGGACAACTATTATTGATGTTGATTTATAGGAGGTAGAGATCAAGGAGGTAGATATTGAGGTTTCTAGCTCTAGTGCCTTGACTGGTAGTAGTATTACTGGGGAGAGTGAGAGTAGTGATTCATGGTTGGTGAGGGGGAGGGGAGATAAGGGGTTAGGTGGCTGAGGAGATGAGGGTGACATGGATGTGGATATGAGAGGGATAGACATAGATCCTTCAGATCTGGAGAGACTTACACAACATGTATCAAATTTGTAGGCTAGATTGGCATCTTCTGATGCACAAGCCACTGCATTGTAGAGTAGGGTTACTGGTGCTGAGGCTAGGGCTACTATAGCGGAGAAGAAGGAGAGATAGTCTTGGGCAAAGGTGAGAGCCTATCTTGATAGTGTACAAGATTTATAATTGAGAGATGCTCATGATTGGCTTTGGAGATCGGGTTGCGAGGCTGGTAGAGAGATTGAGTACTAGCACCGTCACTATGAGGTAGTTGTTCTTGCAACTCAACGGGTTCCTAGTTTCATTGCTTCACAGTGATCGAGTAGAGCATAGAGGTCTAAGAGTAGTGGTGTTGGTGGTCTTGGTCCATCACAAAGACTTGCATCTGATATGCCATCCCCTTTTCCACCTAGCAGAGAGGGTGGGGGTAGCTCTTGTTGACATTTGTAGACTTTGTTTTTGTATCATGTACCATTTTTATAGTGAGCTCCATTGATATACTCTAAGGATTTTTTGATGATTGTATCTTGACACAATGATATTTTTTGGTATATATGTTGATCACCTTCTTTTATCTTGACTTGCGACTGTTCATTGTACTCAGATATTTTGATTTATATGAGATGCAGTTATTGATTTACTTGCTATAAGTATCGGTCTACATGATTGTGCTTGGATGTTGAAATGTTTATGCAATGTGATTCTATTATGCAGACTCATAGATGTATGATTTAATTTTCCTATGATACTGACATGTGTATGTAGGATGGTGTAAATAAAATGCATGTTTATATGAGATGATTATGGATGCATGTGATTATGATTTACCATGTATGCAGCTGCTATTTTTTCATTTATTCTGATGCACTTAAATAGAATGGATGCAATATATTATGCACAAAATATCTGAGTAATGCATGTGTTAGTTAGAAGGTATTCAGTGGAAATGTGTTCTCTAGGATGGATTTGATAGATATGGAATGATAGAAAGAATTGCTGATTTTTGATAGATATGAATTGATAGAATGAATGAGTGACCCAAGTTGCTATGGCATTTCCATTTTTTTTCATCATTGCATCTTTTTATGAAATCTTGAAGAGTGTCCAATGCATCTAGATCACATACCATCTAGATACTGCTATAACCTCTTGTTAACTAGAAGGAGTAGAGAGATTGAATAGAAAGAGAACTTAGTGCACCCAAATATTGACCATCTAGGTTCAGTCATGTTCCCTATTTGAAAAGAAAGAGAGCCAAAAGAACCCAAATATTGACCATCTAGATACCATTTTTCCCTCTGAATAAACTGAACAAAAGAAAAAATAAAACCAAGATAGAATTCCAATGCACCAAAAGTCCATCTGGATAGCGCTATGAACTCTTGATTTTGAAAAGAAAGAGAAAAAAACCAAGATAGAATTCCAATGCACCCAGAGTCCATCTGGATAGCACTGTGAACTCTTGATTTGAAAAGAAAGACCCAAAAATCAAGATAGAATTATAATGTACCTAGAGTCTATATGGATAGCACCATGATTCTATTGGTGAATAAACAAGAAGATAACAGAGAAAGAATGTCCAATTCTTTCCCAGGGTTAAGCTTAGATTGTGGAATTGCATGGCTACCAGATAAGAGATAGTGCCTACTACATTTATCCTAAATAATCATGGCCCTAGAATCAAAGTGAACATTAAACAAACAACAATCATAGAAAATAAGTCATGATATATCATAGCTACTCTCCTCACTTGGTGGATCCTGGAGTTGCATAAGAACATAAACATGAAATATAGACTGACATCTGGCTGACGTCTGACCTAGTAAACATTTTGATTGTTCCTTGTTTCAATTTGATTCCCTTGATTGGCTCAACTCTTTTGATAGGCTTGATTGGATTGATATCTTTGATTGTGTCTGGTTTCAGTTAATAGATGATTCATATAAGACTGACCTGTCTGGTTTTGAATGTATCCATAACTGTGTAAGACAATTGATATGATTGATTGTTTTATTGTGATCATTTTTGGTAGCTCATCAAGCTATGTTAGACAGGCCCAATGCTGATTCGCAAAGCTCAAGGTTTTGACATTTGATAGATTGGCTTGGTCGCCAGTTTGCTTGCTGATAGATTTGATAGATTGATAAAGATGTGTCATATGGGCCCAATGCTGATTCAAAAAGCTCATGATTTTGACATTGATTGACTTGGATTGATCGCCATTTTCTTTGTTGATAATCAAACTGGTTTTATTGCTTGGGATTTTGCAATTTTTTGATTGTTTTTTATGAAGATTGATTTTCTCAGGAATTTTGATCTTCTTAGGATTTTTGATGAGTTTTTTATTTTTAGGGATTTTTTAGGACTTTTGAATTGCCCCCTAGTTTGGTGGACTAGTACTAACCATGCATAGGTATTGGTGCTTAGAGGGGATTATTCTTGTGGATATATCTTGGATAGTCAGTCTTGCATGCAAAATTTTCTCAGGCTTTTGATCTTGGAGTTCATTGATGGTGAAGCTGGATTTAAACACTTGGCACCTATTTTCTAGGTTTTTACTATGGTACCTACTCAATAGCGCCTATTTGTGAGGTTTTCACTGAGAGAGTGATTTTTTTTCTCTTTACTTTTTGTCTTTTTAAATTTTTTTGTTGTCGCCAAAGCGCCCGTTTGCCAGGTTTTCACCAAGGTTAGATCGTGTATTTTTTTATTTTTTTGGTTTTTTCTGGTATGTAGATAGTTTCCTTAACCATTGAGACCTCAAGTGTAGAATCTCTTGAGGTGCATTCTATTTATGTATCCAAGGATCTGATATCCTTTTGGTGTTTCCAGTTGGTATACCCCATTCTGGGTAGAGTTGACAATGACATATGGTCCTAGCCAGTTAGGTTCAAACTTTCCTAGTTTCACTCACTCTGCTTGGTTCTTTTGATTTTCCATGAGCATGAGGCCTCCTACCACAAATTTTTGTGGGCTCAATTTATTATGATAGTTCCTTCTAAGGCAATTCAGATATCCTTGTAAGTGGTTCAATTCATTTTGTCTTCTTTCATCTAGTAGTTCCAGTTCACTAAGCCTTGCTACTTTGTAATCTTTGTCTAAAATTAGGTTCTTCAATGATATCCTTAGGGATGGGATTTCCACTTTGAGGGGCAAGACTGCTTTTGATCCATATAATAGGGAGAAAGGAGTGGCTCCTATAGGTGTTCTCATGCTAGTTATGTATGCCCATAATGCAGGCCTAAGCTATAAATGCCAGTCTCACCCTGATTTGTTAACTATTTTCTTCAAGGTTTTCAAAATGGTCTTGTTTGTCACTTCAGCCTAGCCATTCCCTTGAGGATAATAGAATAAAGAGAACCCTTGCTTGATTTGTAATTGTTCACATAGCTCTTCCACATCTTTGTTTTAGAAAGGTGTACCGTGATCCATCAGGATGGTTTGAGGAATTTCATACTGACAGATGATATGGTTGAGTATAAACATTGAGATCTGATTTCCAGTTATGTAAGTTAGGGGAATTGTTTCCACCCACTTAGTGAAGTACTATGTTTCTGCTATGATGTATTTATTTCCATTAGCTAAATAAGGTGTAATTTTTCCAACTAGGTCAAATCCCTACATAGAAAATGGTAATGGTGAAGTGATAAGATTTAGTTCTTGGGCTGGTGCATGGATGAGGTCTCCATGAATCTGGCATTGCCTACACCTTTTTACATACTTGTTTGCATCTTTCTTTAGTGTGGGCCAGTAGTATCCCATGCGGATGATATTTTTAGCTAAGTTGTTGCCACCTCTGTGGGTTCCACAAATTCCTTCATGTACCTCATACATAGCTCTCTAGGATTCTATGGAAGTGATACATCATAATAGTGTTCAGT
This sequence comes from Thuja plicata, assembly GCA_018584345.1. Lineage (NCBI taxonomy): Eukaryota > Viridiplantae > Streptophyta > Pinopsida > Cupressales > Cupressaceae > Thuja > Thuja plicata. The sequence continues at coordinate 3,747,113 of MU223426.1, read as the reverse complement.
CTAGACTTCATCTATATAGAGTAGTTGTGAGAATGGTGTACATAGAGTCTTGGTAGATGAGGGACTTTTTATGGTTCCTAGACAAATTGGGAGGTAAGAAGCTAGTTTGGAGGTAATTATACATGTCATGGTACCATGGGGTTTTAGGACCAACAAGGACACACGATGATTCTGTGATTGGTGCTTGATGTGACAACATCATGAGTTGCTCCACTAGAAACTAGAATTTGGTTTCATTGCATGGCATATCGATCAGTGATGTTATGGTAGCCATTATGTCTGTAGCTTTGTTTTGAGCCCTTGGTATTTTCTCAAAAAGATGTATTGGAACTTAGTGCGCAACATGTCCATCTATTCTTTGTATGATATTAGCTTCTCATCTTTTGTCATATAGTCATTGTTGACTTGGCTAATGACCAACTATGAATCTCCATAGACCTTAAGGTTCTTGATTCTCCATTTAATTGTTGTCTTTACTCCAATGACTAATGCTTCATATTCAGCTATGTTGTTTGTGTGTGGGAAGTTGAGTCTGAAAGATTTTGGAATTGCATCATTTTTTGGAGTGATGAGTACTATCCCTGCTCCTGCACCATGGTTCGTGCATGACCAATCAAAGTATAGTTTCCATGTCTCTATTGTTGGTCATAGTGTAAGTATAGACTCATCTGGAAAGTTAGATATGATAGGCTAATCATCCTGAACAGGTGCCTCTACCAGTTGATCCACAATCACTTTCCCTTTGATGGATTTTAGTCTACGTATTCACTATCAAACTTGCTTAAGATCATTACCCACTTTGCAAGTCATCTAGTGAGTGCTACTTTGCTTAGTAGATAATTTAGAGGATCAATATGTGCTATCAACTTTGTTGGGTGACTCAACATGTAATGCCTTAGCTTTTGGGAAGTGAAGACAACTGTGAGGCATAATTTTTCAATTAGCGTATAGTTGATCTCATAGCCTACCAATGTTGTGCTTAGATAGTAGATAGCTCTTTCATTACCTATGTCATCATATTGTGCTAAGAGTTTGCCTAATTCTGATTTAGTTGCCAAGATATGTATAAGAAATGGCCTACCTTGGACTGATGGCACCAATATGGGAGACTTGAGTAGATAGTCCTTGAATATTTGGAACACTTCTTTGCACTGTTCTCTCCACATAAACTTTACGTCATTATGTAGTAGATACTAGAATGGGTGGTACTTGTCTGCTAGTTGGGCTATGAATCGACTAATTGATTGGAGCCTACCTTGTAAACCCCTTAGTTACCTTAGGTTAGTTGGTGGTGGTATGTCAAGTATTGCTTTGACTTTCGCTGGGTCGACCTCTATGCCTTGATGGGACACAATGAATCCCAAGAACTTTCCTACTATGACCCCGAATGCACATTTATTTAGATTTAAATAGACCTTGTATTCCTACATTCTATCAAATATGGGTCCAAGTACTTATAGATGATCTTTTTTAAGAGTTGAATTTACAAGTATATCATTGACATAGTCCTCCATTGTCTTATGGATGAGGTCATGGAAGATGGTTTTCATGGCCCTTTGGTATGTTTCTCTAACATTTTTTAGACCAAATGGCATGACGTTCCAACAATAAGTGCCCCAAGGACATGTTAAAGTCATTTTATGTTGGTCCTCTGGCGCAATCCTTATTTGATTATACCCTGAAAAGCCATCCATGAGCAATAGCATTTGATGTCTTGCTATTAGATCTACTATCATATCGGTATTAGGAAAAGGAAAGTCATCCTTGGGAAAAGATTTGTTAAGATCTATAAAGTCTGTGCAAATTTGAATCTTACTGCTATGCTTGGTAATTGGTACATGATTGGATATCTAGTCTGCGTATGGGATCGGTCTTATGAACTTAGAATCTAGGAGCTTTTTTATTTCTGCCTTGACTAGTAATGCAACATGGGGATGCATCTTTCACAACTTCTGTTTGACAGGTTGGTGTTGGGTAGCAATGGGAGATAATGTAGCACAAGCTCTGGATCTAATCCTAGCATGTCCGAGTAGGACCATGTAAAATTGATCTTCCTTTCCTTGAAAAAACTGATGAACTATTCTCTCTCCTCTCGGGTGAGTGATTTTTCTAAGTAGATGTTCTTTGGGTTCTTTTTTCACCCAAGTTGACTTCTTCCATTTCTTTTGCTAATAATGCTAACTTTTCCTCAATCAAGGGGAGGGGTTCCTTCTTTCCATCTCCTAGCACCTCAATGAGGTTTTCACTAGAAGATACGTCTTGTTTTGTCTTTTTATCATTTTTTGTGTGAGTAAGTGCCTTTTGGTTTTCACTTATTGATGATTCTTTTTTCTTTTTTCAATTTTTTTTATGACTGGAAAGAGGAGCTTCCTCCCCAAGGTATGCTGATCTATCAAGGTTGATGGAGAAACCTCCTTTATGGTCTCCTAATGGCATTCCCTCTCTAAGTCCCATGAACTCTGTGATAGCCTCATCATTCTTGAAGGTATCCATATAGGGTGGTCCTTGTTGATCCCACTCTATCAGTTCTGGGTGTACAAGCCATAGGTCCTCATGTTGGGTTGACTCTATTTGGTTGAAGGGGACTACAGAGATGGTTTTGACAAACCTAGAATATGATGTGGATGCACCACCTAATGAATTTATATTGATATGTTTATCAATATAGGGTTGGTCATCTATGGTTAATTGGTTGAACAGATCATCAAGGTGTATGGTGGTGGCTGATCGAGGGTAATAGTCTGGGATTGAAGGTTCAGAGTTGTGAAGGGATCTATACTCATGCTTGTGGGAGTCAGTTTTGCTATAAAACTCCTCAGATGTCTCACTTCCCTCATTATCATGGATTGTTTGGTTGAGGTTTAATCAGGATTGAGAGGAACTCACTTTAGTGGGCAACAATTGTTGAAGTATGTTTCTTATCAAGATGTGTTTCGGGTTTTGTCCCTGGTGTAACTCTACTATTTGTTCTTGACAAAATTGTATGTCTTGGGTGATAGGACTTGTTCTTTGTTTCCTATAGCCTAACCCTCTCTTGTTTCTTTAGGTTGGTGGGAGAGACAATTCCATTAAACCTTGTCTTCTTGCCCCTAGACCAGTTGTACCATCATACCCAAACCTTTACAACATTGTGTAGCCAACTCCATAGGTTGATATGGGTAGGGGTTGTTGAAGTGTCTCTTATGGATATTGATACAACCATGTATTGATATCTAGATCAAATAGGTTCTCTTCTACAATGTATCACCATCTGACAAAGGTTCTGGGTGGACACCTAAACAGAACAGGCTCTGGGGTTTCTATTGTAATAACTGGTTGTGGCATGCCATATGTTCTTAGGATCTGAGGCATGTTTGTGATAGTGAAAGATTCCTCATAGCTATATTCACCACATCCTTTGTCAGTAATGGATATTTTTCCTTTTTTTCTTATGATATCTTTGGGAATTGAACTTGATTTGGATAGGATACTTGCCTCTTGGTTCAAGGGAACCTAGTTGTTAGTACTGGTTTGAACCGCATTACAGTATTGGAAAGCATTTGGATCTCCCTCAATAATTATTTCTTCCCCTTGGTGTGGGAACTTGACGCACTAATGATATGTGGAGGATATAGCTTGCATTTCATGTATCCATGGTCTCCCTAGTAGCATTTTGTATCCCAACTCTAGGTCTAGGATCTGGAAGCGAGTGTTCTTGACAATTCGACCAATCAGAATAGGTAGAATGATAATACCTTTGGAGGATATTTCCTCTTCATCATAGGCTCTAATATTGATCCTTCTTGTGACATCAATACTAGATTTTGAGTATCCTAATTGCTTGATTAACTATAAAGTACAAATGTTTAATCCAGCCCCACCGTCAACAAGGACTCTACGGATTGGGCTTTTGTGGATTTGGACAAGCAAGTGAAGGGATCATTATGCAAGGGTTTGTGTGGCAACATGTCATGGTTTGTGAATGTTGCATATTTGTTGGATTATATATGGTTAACCATCATTTGGAATCTCTCAAGGGTTATGTCCCTTGGGATAGCTACTTTCTGAAGGGCTTGGTCAAGCTCTTGTTTATGCTATGGAGATATGCGCAAGAGATCAAACATGGAGATTTTGGCAGGCATGCACTTTAGCTGATCCACTAGGCTTGTCTATGGATTTGAGGTTTCATGAGGGTTAAAGGGTGTAGATGATGAGGAAGGTGCTCCTTGAAAGAAAACTCTTGTATGACACGTGGTTACAACATATTTGTTACCTTGATCTCTGATAGTGATGGTAGCCACATGACTATCTGAAGGATTACAACAATTGATAGTGTTATCATTGTTGGCATAAGTGTAGTTGACCTATTTTGACTGTCCACTAGACCTAGAGGTTTTACCTTTATTGTGATAATGAAATGTGTCATTGAATATTGTATGATCACTTGTTCCTTTTGTTTGGGTATTGGTTACGTTGATGACCCTTGTGTCAATCAGATCTTGGATGGCATGTTTCAATCGATAATAGTTGGGTATCTTGTGTCCTTTCACTTGATGAAACTCACATAAATCATTGTCATTGTACCAACTTGGTTCAATTGCATCATGTTCATATTCCTTGATTTCCAAGAGAGTGATATTGTTGGATTGTATCAGCTTTTGTAAAGCTGATTCTATCGACTATCCTAATGGTGCGAAATCTCATTTTGGGAATTGAAACCGTGGTTTGCATTGAGCCTGTTGTTGACTGTTTGACATAGTGGCCGCTTGGATAGGGGGAGGTTGAGTTTGAGTGTATTCTTGTGGAGTGGGCACCATAGGTTGTTCATTAGCCATAGGTGTACCTTGAAATGACACTTTGGGGTGGGCGTAGTTGGCTATTTTCACATCAATGATACCATTGTTGGTGACATTTTTGTTTTTATTCCACCACTTAGCGACCGGTGGGACAGTTTCAAAGACATAGATGGAGATGGAATTTGCTATATTTTGGAGGCATTCAAGAACAAGGGATGGTAAATTTCTCCAGACTCTGGAAATTTTCACTAGTAGGGTGCATTTTAAAACCTTCACCATTCTTTGAGCGTAAGCTCCCGGACTCTGGAATTTTGGATACAAAGTTTTGTATTCTTTCAATTACCCGTGTCTAGGTTCCCTAGAGCCGACCAATGATTGTCAAATAGTTAATAAAGGGGTCAATAGGTAGGTGACCCCGATAAGGAATGTCAGATAGATGGATGGCTCTGACAGGTGATTTTCCCAAGGTGCCGCTCTAGCATTAACTACCTGGTGCATCGAAGACAGTGAGCTACATTTTGCATTAATGAGGCATGTAGCCTCAAACTCTGGGAAGATTGGATTTCTTCTATTCTTACTCCGACACTCTTCTCAAGGTTGATTCTTCCATATTCTCTTCTTGTCTTCTTCCTCTATCTTGTCAGACCTCTTCTCTTTTCGAGGTGATTGTAAGTGGTGCAGGTAGTACCGACCATCAGATATTGTATTTTAATGTTGAGTTGTAGTTAGATTAGGTTAGTTTTAGGGAAAACTATGTGTATAAATAATAAGTCTGACCTCATTTAAAGGGTTAGAAAAATTGATGATTTTGCAGTCCAATACTATTAGCATTTCATTTCTAATAGTTGCAGGAGCTCAATGCTCAATAGTTATTAGTAGTTAGATGCTCCCTTGGAGCCATTGATGCACACACTAGTGATGCTGGAACACTTTGTTAATGAAGAAGGAAGAACAGTTTCTGGCAATGATGTTGTGATGTTTTGATCTCTGAGTTAGAAATATCTTTTGTGTTGTATGTTTCTAATGTCCTTTCCTCTGATGTTTTATTATATTAATGATCTCATTTCCCCTTGCTATTGAATATGTATGAACTATTGGTTCTATATACATTCATTATTTAGTGTAGTTCATTAGAGCATGGTTGATCCTGGAAATATACTTCATAACTATAAGTAGAAGTAACGAACTCCTAACTCTGGCCTATCTTTTGTTATTTATTTGGTTAACTCAGTGTGCTTGCAAGAAACCCCGACCTATCACCAAATCCTCAAAGAAGACAAGTCAAAAACTAGATATCCCCCCCCAAAAAACTAGTCACTTGCCCAACTAAGCTCCCTGCACCGTTGAGATGTGACACTTAGGTGCCTGAAGGCCCAGAGAATTAATTCCCCAGACAACCTTTATAGGTGAAGTTGGTTGGTACCCCAGTACCCGGTGACAACTTATCATCTATTAATGAGACCAATCAGAAAGTCTCATCAACAAAAATCGATGCTAGAAGGAGGGCATGAGCTCATCCCCTTTGGAAGATTTTGATTTCACACCTCCCAAGGGTTCTCCTAGCCATATTTTTTGGAACCAAGTTTTTAGTGGTATAGGGTCCTTTTCGCTTGTGCATTTTGAAAGAATCCTTCGATCAAACTCGAATCCTAAAATTTTTGTTGAACTCGAGCCTCCTGATCGAAAGAAAAGGACCCTAAAAACCAAGCAGTCTACCAACCTTATTTGGGGATTTTCTACATGTTAGAATACCTAAGCTCCTTAGATAACCTCAGGGTCTAATGCTCAACCTAGCCAAAATCTAGCAACCCCAATGGAAACTTACTTTGGTAACACTGGGTCCCCAATGGGGCAGTTCCCTGGTGCTACCAATGATCTTCCTCCACATCCAGAGAAGATTTACCCCAGATACGGGCATCTAGGCCCATGAACCATAGAAGAACATCTCCAAACCTATAAAGATTTCATGAACCGACATCGGGTACTTCATCAAGATGTTGTGACCTGGATGTTCCCTCTGTCCTTAGGAAATAATGAGTTAAATTGGTACCTCAACTTGTCAGCCAACTCCATCAATAGTTGGCAGGATATGGAGGATGCCTTCTTGGTAGCCTTCCACATTCACATGGACCCGGTGTGGTCCCATAGCTAGTTTATCTCCATTAGGAAGGAACCAAATGAACCCCTTGCCACATTTAACCATCGATTCCAATGTACCTTGAAGCAGTGCACTAGCCCCTTCATCCCATCCACTAACGGCACCATCCAGACATACCTGAATTCTCTGGACCCCATTGTTGCCACTCTCCTTTGGAGAACCACCACTGCAAATGACCAGGATAATCTGGCAAAGGTTTACAACCTATCCTTGGAGTTGTCCCACAATTTGAGCAAAGCTCCCACACGGGATTGGGCAGAGCTTACCATTCAACATGATACCCGATGGAACTTCTTATGCTAGGGGATACAACCCCAATCCACCAATGGGTTCCCCAATAATGGCCATGGGCCCACTGCCACCGATAGACCAGTAGGCCTGATACGTATATCCATCACAAGCCCAGACAATACTGAGTATGGAATACATTCCCTAGAACCAGCCACAATAGATGCAACAACCATTGACATAACCCTCCAGAGTACCTTTCTTCCAATCGCTCGTGGATGGAGGATTGGAGTCCTCAACTTCGAGAGTCATTGTCGCTTTCCCTTGGAACCAACCACAACAACTGTCACACTGTGAAACGAGCACCCAGTTGTCCACCGAGGTGGAATCCCTTTAGTGATTGGTGTCCTCCCTAACTGTGGACATGGGATAGCTGAAGGTGGGACCTTCCATGCCTCACAATTCCAATTCCCAGAGAGGGAATGTTTTCTCTAGATAATGAAATACCAACTCTGGAGGTAGAAGCTACAATGGGCCTCAACCCAATTAATAGCAATGGAACAACAATGCAAACACCAGAGGTCCTCCTCTGAACCAAAACACCACTCAGTGCAGTGCTCGACCCAGTCTTTCGGCATAGCTTGCAAAATTCCACCCCCTAACCAATTGGTGTAGATTGCATGAAACCAATTCTCATTCTGAGGTGAACTACACCACACTGGAGAAGATCATCATGATCTCCTTGTTGGACACACAACAACCTGTCAATCCTACTCCCCCAAAACATCAACATTAGAGCCTACTCATAGTGCCTTCATGTGTGAGATCATCTTCTTTGGGACAATTGAAGAGGACAAAGAAGAGTCCAAATTGTAGGGGTTCTTTGATGAATCTATCCTGACCTTTGAGGCTAATACCTTTACCAGCCCACGGACTCCCTACAACACTCAGAGTCAGGATGGCAAAGGGCCAGTTTACATGCCAATACCTCCCAAGAATAACTCTCCCTAGGATAAATTAACTGATCACTCCTTCCCACCAGAAGGACTTGATTCTAACCAAGCTAGGGATCCAACTGAGGGAAGCCAACTTTACCCAGGTGGAAGGTTTAACATCACTAAGCCGTTAGAGAAAACCACCACCTCCATGACCTTGATGGGGGTTTTGCTGAATTTTCCCAAGAAGAGGAAGTCCCTTCTAAAGATCTTGGGAAACTCAGAAGCACTTAGTCATCCACCAAAGACTGTCACATTTGACAATGCCAACGTGACTATCAAACACATAGGATCCTCCCTTCTTACTAGGCTTGAACATATAAGGGAAGAACCTATACAACTTTCTGGTAGATTCTGGTGCTTTGGGAAATGTCATGCCCTTATCTATATGCCAGAAGCTCAGAATATTTCCCGTTCCATCTAAAGGCGCAGTAGTCCAGTTGGTCAAAACTACTGCAAAAATGGTAGGTGAGCTGAAAAATGTTTGGATTCAGCTCATCCAAGACCCCCAGATATCAAGCATAAAGACATCTAAGTGGCGGAAATCCCCAAAACTTATGGGATGTTTTCAAGTCAGAATTGGTCTAAGGCCCTTAACAGGTATTTCTCCATGGACTTCTCCCACTTGTGGCTCCCCTAGGAGGGGTAGTCAAACCAAATCTGGGTAGAGAGTGAACCTAGGATGAAGCAGGCCCTCACCAAAGTTGGGAGGGTAAATGAAGTCTTGTTCTCTAAATCTTCCCCTATGGTATACCAACCCCTAGAGATTCTAAAATTTGATTTCACCCCTAGGGAAGATTCCATAGTTGTTCAAAGAATCTAGGACCTGGATGAAGAATTGAGGGGTAAGGTAAACTCACAAGGTAACACGGCAACTCCCGCCACACTCTTGTTTGACACTTGGTGTTGGTTACACTACCATAAAATTCTGAATTGGAGTGTGAGCCTTGCATCACTGCTGCTACCTGCCACATCAATGCCCTCCAGGAGAACGAACACAAAGAAGATTCACCTGGACCCAGCAATCATATCTGCCGCACACCTAGGGCGCTGCTTGTCTAGGAATCCAAACCAGAGATTTCTCCAGAGAAAGACCTCACCCACGCATTATTAGAGCTAGAGGAATGACCTTCCAACCCTCCCAAATTCAATCCAAACACCACTTCGCCTTCCCACCCCCAGAAAATCAACAATGACCTATAGACCCTAAAGGTTGATGGGTCTAGGTCTAAACATGGCTATGGGGCCAGAGTGGAGCTGATCAACCTATGGGGGGAGTCCTTCCTCTTGTCTTACAGGTTGCATTTTAACAACATAATAGAGTATGAGGCCTTATTCCTTGGACTCTTGTTCGCACTGAGAAAAGGAATCACCTCTCTAGACGATGGGTGATTCAGAGTTGATCATAAAATAGGTCCAGAGATAATATACTTGTCATGACAAAAGGATAGCTACATATTTCAATTAGGCATGGAGCCTTATGGAAGATTTTGATTCTTTTGGCATCAAGTTTATTCCCCAAAAATGCAACTATGTTCTAGATACCCTTGTCATGTGTGCTAGCACCCTTGAGCCAATGGCTGGCTCTCAGCTCTGGAAGTTTTCTATTAAGATGGTCCACACCCCATCCATCTCAGACAATATCACTCACTTTTAGGTTTTTGAGGATGACCAACATATTTTGGACTTCATGGCCAATGTTGGCATCTTTGAGGATTAGATAGTAGAAGAAAGAGATCATGACGATACCGGGTAGGGTGAAGAAGATGATGGGATTATCAACTTATCGACCAACACCATCCCAAAGGGGATGGTAGATCTTGAACACATCTTTCATTTGCACCCTTAGGATCGAGAGAATATATTATCCTCCTTTGAGGGATGAAAATTAAAAAAATTTAACATTGGCCATGCCGATGAAGAAAAATTTGTACACATTGGCACCTCCTTCTCCCCAGAGGAGAAGGAGAAGATTCTTCCAGTTCTCTAAGAATATATTGACATAATTGCATGGAGGTATGAGGATTTGAAAACCTACAACACATCAATCATAACCCATACCGTCCCACTAAAACCAGATGCTAAGCCTTTCCGGAAAAAGAAGAGGCTGATAAACCCATCGATCAAGCCTCTAATTCATTAGGAGGTCCAGAAATTGTTATCAACCTAGATTATCTTTCCCATCCGGTACACAACTTGGGTTGCCAACCTCATCCCCGTGTGAAAGAAGAATGGTGAAATCCACCTTTGTGTGGATTTTGCAGTTTGAACAAGGCATCCAAGAAGGAAAATCACCCTCTCCCCTCATTGGATGAGGTATTAAAAATTGTTAACGGATCCCAATGATGTCCTTCCTGGATGGGTATTTCGGCTATAACTAGGTTATGGTTAAGTATGAAGATAGAGATAAAATGACGTTCACCACCAAGTGGGGAATGTTTGCATACCAAAGAATGCCCTTTTCCTCATCAACACAGGGGAAAATTTTCAAAAGGCTATGGACATTGCATTTGAGGGCCTAGTTAATAGATGCATAATCATCTTTATGGATGATTTGACAGTCTTTTCTTGGTACAGGCATGATCACTCTGCCAATCTCACCCAAATTTGTGAGAGATGTCGCTGGTATAGAATTTCCCTCAACCCTAAGAAATGCATATTCGGGGTCACTAAAGGAAAGATGCTCGGGCATATCATCTCTGAGAAGGGGATATCCATGGACCCTGAGAGAGTTGAAGCACTACTGAATCTATAGATGCCTGATAGTAAGAAATAAATGAGTTCTTTATTTGGAAAGATAAACTTTGTCTAGTGGTTCATCACTGGATTCACCGAGATAGTTAAACCACTCAATGACATGATGAAGAAAGATACACATATTGAGTGGAGCCCCAAAGTGAAGTGAACATTTTCTGAAATCAAGAAAACTATAGTGGAGGCACTAGTCCTGGTGAGTCTGGACAATTCCCTCCTATTTCACATATACTCCTTCACTTGCCCGCATACTGCAGCAGTAGTCCTAACCCAAAAAGTTGAAGGGAAAGAATGACCCATTTATTTTATGAGCTCCCCCTTCAAGAGCGCCAAAGTCTAATATTCACCTTTGTAAAAACAGGCTTTCTCTCTAGTCTACGCCATGAAGAAATTCTGACACTATATTCTCCAGAGAAAAGTGCATGTTATCATTCTGCACTAGGCTGTTAAATCTTTACTACTACAAAGTAAGCTGGGAAAACACAGGGGGAAATAGATGGCCATCCTCCAAGAATATGATCTAGAAATGTAACCCATGAAGATAGTTCGAGGCTAGGGACTATGCAGAGCAATGGTGGAAGGAAATCCAAACATTGAATGCCAAACTTACATAGTGGAGTCCGTCACCCAAGACCCATGGTATACCCATCTAGTATACCTATTGCTCAAAAATAGATTCCCAAAGGGGCTTCCCCCAAAAAAAATTCGTGCCTTGCGACTGGAAAGCGCACATTTCATGAAAAAAAATGGATTTCTTTTCTGCAGGAACTATGAGGGAGTTTACCTCTAGTACATAGATTGGGAACAAGCTGCTAGAATGATAGAAGAATTTCATGGGCGGTTTGGAACTGGGCATGGCTCAGCTGATGCCACTACCCACCATATTCTTTGCATCAGTTACTATTGGCCCTTCATCTTTAAAAATGTCTGCACTCATGTGAGGAAGTGCCACACTTGCCAAACCGCAGCCCACTGTGAGTGAAACCCAGCCATTCCTTTGCAGCCGATCTTTGAATTGCAACCTTTCACCCAATGGGTGTTCAATTTTATCGGGTAAATAAATCCCAACTCATCTTCTAAACACCGATATATTTTGACTACTATTGATTACTGCACCCGGTGGTCCAAGGCAATTCCTTGCAAGAACAACATGGTGTATGTAGTTATCAAATTCCTCGAAGAAAACATAGTCACTAGATTTGGAATGCCTTTCGCTATTATGTGTGATAATGGTCTGACATTTTCTTTGGCATAGTTACTTGAATGGACCTATGAGAGGAGGATCACCTTGAATTTCTCCAGCAACTACTACCCCTAGGGTAATGGTGTCGCTGAATCCAGTAATAAAAATCTATTAGAGGTGATCAAACACTTGCTAAAAAAAACCCCCAGGACTGGCACCAAAAGCTTAGGTTCGCCCTTTGGGTAGATCGTATCAGAATAAAGGTAGCCCTGGGGACTTCCCCATTTCACCTAGTTTACGACCATAATCTAGTTTTCCCTATCAACTTACAAATCTCGGTCTTATATTTTATGTAGGAATTTAACAACCGAGACAACATTGTGGAAGTTCGGCTCCTAAACTTGGTGAGAATGGAGGAACAAATGGACACGACACTATAATACTTTGTGCATCATCAAGCGGTAGTTAAAAAATGGTTTGACCAAAGAGCCCAATATAAAGCCTTTCAGATTTCAGACCTAGTCCTTCTGTGGGACAAGGTCCGGGAAAAGAAAGGAAAGCACACCAAATTTCAAAGGCTTTGGCTTGGGCCATATTTGATATTTGAGATCTGTGGAGAAAATACTTATCGCCTAAGTACTATGATTAGAGAATTTGTCCCATTTCTCGTGAATGGATATTTTCTCAAGCACTATTTCGAATAAGGTGGGTGGTTAGTTTCCCCGAAGTTGTATTATATGTAAAGTTGCTCTTGCTTGTAAATACCTTTCCCAATGCTCTTTAGGTGTGCCTTCTCCTTGTAAATAAGTTTGTTGGTATTCCCCTGAGGCTACCTCCGTTCCTTGTTTTTCTTTAATTTTGGCTTCCTTTGTTTTGAGTTTGTTTTCTAGGTTCCCGGCGTGTTGCCTTCTCCTTGTAGACAGGTATGCTTTGCATGACAGCTAGTCCCTAGAATGGTGCCTTATGTGTAATACCTACCCCTTTGTCTGTCTGCCTGTGTCAGTTTTCGATCTCTTTTAGACCATAGTATGTATGTGTTAGCTCTTTCAGGTGATTTTAAAGATATTCATGCATTGCTTTTCAGTATGTTATTGATCCATTATAATCATATTGTATATTTTGTGTATATGTGATTTATGGTTATATAATGATGCTTATGTATATGTTAGGATTTTATTTTGGTTATGGTTTCTGACAATACTGACCTTAGATTTATATGTACATGGATCATTGTATATTTTGTGTTACTGTTTGACGTGCTTGGTATGGTATGGGAAAAAGTCATAGTTACTTGCTTTGGTGAGATCCACATGATAACCTAGTCTCAACCATTGTTTTCCATATGATATATGTAAGTATGTTCATCTTGGTGATGAAAGGTTTGCAAGTACCGGGCTACGTCTTCCCTGAATTGGGAGGAGTGAGCGTGCCCTATCACATTAATCTCAATGTTAAGAGAAGGGAGATAGTTTTCAGGTCCAAATCCTATCCTAAACCAAATTGTCCTAGTTAGTGGGCAAGTATCTATTTTCATTACCCTGACCAAATTCGTATAGTTGATAGGAATTCATGTATCCCTTTCCTTGATCATGTTTGATTTTGCATGTTTTCGGTTTCAGGTGCTTGATGTGATTATGTGGGTGTTATATCATGTTATTTATTTAATTAAATATTTTTGCAATTAATTATTAAATATAGGGTATTTAATTAATTGAAAATTAAATTAAATACCTATGTTTAATTGAAAGTTTAATTTAAGTGCAATTGTTGAATATTAATATTTAATTGAATAATTAATTGAATATTGGAGTAAATGAGTCTTTATACTTAATTAAATAATTAAATATTAAGTTGCATGGATTATTGTGCTTTAAATATTTAAGTTATTTAAATTAATATTTTATTAATTACATGTGAAAAATTGGTTGAAAAAGTATTTTCAAACTCAAGAGATCTCAACTTGAATTTAGGAGTCAAAGTTGAGTTGTGCAAGAAATTAGATATTTTAATTATTAATTGTTATTTTCTTTCAATTTTGGAGAGGAGTCATTTTAGGAGTTAACTAAATGTGTTGTCATTAGGGTTTGCTTGATTAGGGGAAATGGATCCTCATTAGGGGGATTCTTCTCTCATTCTCTCATAACAGGTTTTTGGGAGCATTTTGAGAAGTTTTGGTGTGTGCTTGGTTTTGGAGCATAATTTTGGAATTCTCCTTGCTTGGATTTTGGATTGTGCATTCTTCAACAAATATTGAGGTAGGGTCTTGTTCATGTCAATTCTAGTTTTTTCAGATCCCTGTCTTCTATGCGTCTGAAAAAGCTATGAATCCTTGCTTGGTCATTCCTTGCTTGTTTATTTTGGGTTTGATTGATTTCAATTGGAAAATATACTCTTAGATCAATTTCATGTTTTTATTCATGCTTGCATGTCAGATCTGTGCTTGTGGGCATAAAGGGTTTCATTTTATGGCATTATGAGTAAAAGGGTATTAGGGTTTCTAGTTTGAAATTTTTGTTGAAATATGTGCTTATGGAACCCTAGATCCCTGATTTTTGAAGGAAAATGTATATTACCCTAGTACAGAAGTGCTGTCAAAATTTCGTAGGAAAATACCCTATGGTTCTCCTAGAAAACGAAAAAATTAAACTGCCTTATAGTTAGGACTATAGTGGAAAGAAAAATAAATTCCTCCTTTGTAAATTGCTCATTGAAGAAAAAATTAATTGAGAAAAAAAAATATGCTCTCTGTAAAAAATAATACAGAGTTAAAAAAAAAAAATTTACACCAGCGAAATGTAAATTGGAAAAGACAAAAAATCCATTTGTGATTAATTTCCATTTTCGGAAATATTAAAAATATATATATATAAATGAAAAAAATATAAATTAAAAAAAAAATCATTGTATATTTCGGGTGGTAAAAGAAATTGTATTTAAAAAAATAAAAATTTAAATGATTTTAGGTGGCGGGGCCCACCACACCCCCCGCCACCGTGAGCTGCACAGAGCGCAGTACCCACTGCCCGAGCGGTGGGCCCTCAGGGTCTGCGGACTCCCACTGCCCAAGGCAATGAGGCCGTAGTACCACTGCGGTACCCACTGCAGAGGCGGTGGGACCGCAAGGTACTCGCGGGGACTTAGGGGAGATAGG